>JAHWFP010201204.1:78998-110823 GCA_023313725.1 Lithobius niger | reverse complement strand
CCCCCCCCCCCCGGGGGCCTGGCGACCTCCATCACCCGAACTTCACAGATACTACATTTCCCTATTCGAGGACTTCAAGAGCAGGAAATACTATTTGAAGATATACGGTTAACCTTATGATGATAAAATAACACTAAAAAGCACTACGCATTCGACGAGACAAACATTACCGTATATTTTGAAACAAAAGTTAGAAATTGGCTTCATTTTTCAAAGATTTGATAAAAAAAACACAAGGCTAAAACACCACACTTCACTCAGCCTGCCATCTTGGTCAGCGTGGTGTTTTAGCCTAGTATTTTTTTTATCATGTCTTTGAAAAATGAAGCCAATTTCTAACTTTTGCTTCGAAATATAAGGTACTGTTTGTCTCGTTGAACGCGTAGTGCTTTTTAGTGTGCTTTTATTCTCCCTGTACGCATTTTTTTTTTATCCTACGTAACCTTATGATGTAAATGTAGTCCCTACATTTGGGACAGTTTTATTAGGGAGCATCACCACCCTCTTCAAAATTTGTCAAGTTTTACAGTTCCATATTGAGGGCACCAAACACCGAAAAAATAACTCTGATGACAGCTGCTGACCATATGGCAAAAATATAGGGCCCGAATGTTTACCCTCCCCCAGCCCTTTTGGGAAAGCCTGATTATGAAACACCCCCCCCCCCCATGAAATCTTTACAGACTCCAGTTCCATGTTGAAAACACTGCAACTGAATAAAAATAATACAAAGACGAGCCAATTATTGATTTACAGCCAAAATACATGTAGGTCCCTAAAGCCTCCACCGACGTCTTCCTCTACCAGTAAGGCAGTCTGATTGCAGAATCTCCCATACGTTGTCAAATTCCAGTACCAAACACGGAAAAACAACATCAAAATCGGCCTTGTGACGTAAGTTCACAGCCCCTAAGCTCCCCCCCCCCCGCGGTTGGTGTATTGTGATTGATTTAAAGCCCCCCTCCCGAAACTCTATCAGATTCTACAGTTCTATATTCAGTGTATCAAGAGCTAAAACATCATACCAAGAACAGCCGTTGAACTTATGACGTAATGTAAAGCCCGTCGCACCTCCCATTGTTTGGGGGTAGTCTGATCAGGGCAAACATGAACCCCAAAACCTTATCAGACACTACATTTTCGTATCCATTGCATCAACACCTAAAAAACGACACCAAGAATTATCGTTTACCTCGTAAAAATACCAACCCCCGCTAAATCTCCGAACAGTGGCTGGTAAGAATGGCAGATCTGTAGTTCTGTACTCAAATATTAAATCCCGACTAGGTAAAATATTGTCAAACCAATGGAATGTCTATGAGACGTGCTCTTTCTTAGTTTACGTACTTCCATGAAATACTTTACCCTGGCAAAGACGACTTTAAACTATTTTGATGGTATTTGTACTGTTGATTTTTGTAAGTGTCGGTTTGTCCTATTACGTACTTCTTTCGTAAAAAGTCAGAATTTAATCTAGCTAAAAATTAAATTCACTGTTCTTTACATGTTCATGTGTTCAGGCTAAAATCACGCACCTTTCGTATTTACCTCATTTTCTAAAGCTGCACTTCAAAAAGCAACTTACTGTGGCCGCTCGTAGCCTACTGTTCGGTATATCAAACTTCTACGCATTACATAAAAAAAATACTTATGAGTGACGAACGATCCAGCACCACTATACTGGAAAATAATAACGTGTTTCTTTCTTTGCGTACATGGTTATGCAGCGCGACTATCGAATTTCCGTTGGAATACTTTGTGATAAAGCACAAAGATCATCACATTTTATGTCAGAAGTCGTATATCTTAGTCAGAGCACGAACTCAACAAACGTCCCCATGGTGAACATAAACACACTACATGTGTAGGACAACTTATACTTCTTGTCAGTAGAAGAGGCACCAAAAACAGTAAAAAAAAACTTTTTTTTTTTACATTTATAAGTTGAGAATGGTTCGGCCTCTCAAAGGAGTGATATGAAATTTAAAATATTAGAAAAATTTCCACTCAAGCTACTGTTGACGTAGCATTTTATTACATATCTGCAGGCTAGTTGAGTTGAGTCTAATACACAATAAAAAAAATTATATCATATCAAAAACCAAAACGGGTAAAAGGGACCGCCCTTCAAAGGAGTGATATCAACACACAGAAACATTCGAAGAGTTAATCAAATCGACTAATACTTTAGACGTTGATTGAAAACTTGAACATATCTACCGAAATTAGCAATGTTCTAGTTTTCATTTAACCTACGCACCTACTTGGTGCAATTAATTTGGTGAATGTTTTGGTGTGTTGATATCACTCCTATGAAGGCCGAACCATTCGGAACTTGGCGTTCCCTTTTACCAGTTTTGGTTTTTGATATGTATAAATTTCGTGCAGACCCTTGTCGTCTAGCAAACTAATGCTCGTATAGATTAACCGGATCAATTCTGAACCTAACTAGACGTTTTGGAGAGAAAAAGAACTGTAGTAAGGAGGTTCAATCGTGTAAATATCCAACCATTACAGGGTAATGGTACGTATAACTGATATAATGCCCCAAATAAAGTAGAATATATCCCATACGCTCTGATGGAGGCAGGTAGTCTCTCACACTATCCTGGCTGGGATTCTGCTGAGGTACCCCTCTGCGTCTTTACCAGATTAGCTCCTTCAGGTTTTTAGGTTTAGCTCAGCTACGATGACTGGTGTAAATTTTAATTTATTTGTGGGTTTTTGAGTTTTTGTCTTAAGTGCTACTACAGAAATCAATACATTTTATTGCTATATTTTTAGGTAACCAAGCTTTGGTACAAATGAAAAAGTGAGTAAAAACTTGAAACTTTATTTACTTTGTTGAACAATCTTCACCTTATATTGTGTCAACATGGCATTTTGATTTCGCTAAAAGCTTTTAGCATCTGTTTCATTTCGGTGGAACGAAACAAGACTGAAATAGGTTTGGTACAGCAATTTACAGAGAAGTAGTGGGCTTAAAAAGGCCCACTGTTAAATTATTTAACAGCTCAAATGAGACATTAGGGTTCTGCCCACATTTCTACTTCTCTTTATTTTTCTTTTATTTGAAAGTTTTTCCAAAAAAGTTAATGCTTTCCGCGAAGCAGAAGCTGGATTTGTGTTTAGTCATTATCTGTCCTGCACTTCCGTCCTCTGTCATTTAAGTTTTATAGATATACTATCTTTTGGCCAAACAAGTACGTTTCTAAAAGATTTCTCCTTTCATTTCACCTTGTACCCTTGGTAGAAAATTATTGTAAGATAATTAATGTAAGAAAATTAGTTGATGGGTAACTTTCCTGAAGTAAATCGGCTTCACCGAATTAAATACATCTCAGAAGTGGGAAGTTGTGAGCTCTCAGATTACGCGAGTCTTATTATGGCTTGTCACGGCTCTTGTAACAAGACAAAACGCTGTCGAGCTATGAATCCAAAACGTTTGACAGGCAATGTACAATTTCTCATTTTGTCATGCGTATCCTCGACATGGTTAGAAGAAAGTAACCTTCGTAACCCTTTGAGTCACGCCCAAAAAAAAGTCACAGTACTAAGTCCCAAGATGAAATTCAAGCTTTGTGAAGAGAAAGGCGAGTAGCCGTAGCCAAGTGGCCAGCATCCACGTTTCCAAACCAAGTGAATGACGCGTATAATCCCACAACTGTCTACTTATAAAAGATAATCACAAGAATTGATTCTTGACTCTTAGGGTTTATCATTATATTCTGTTTTAATCGAAGAACTGAATAAAAAATTGTAGTCATAGAGCAACACTAATATAAAATTCAACCCTATATCAAAAGCGTAGTGCAGCTGATCGTCAGCGGGAGTAAAGCCTCATTAACCTTCTCATACGTGCGATTTCATACTTAAATCACACCCGAAAAATACCTACCGATAATGGGCATGTGACAATCTCCAATTGTTCTGGTACTGCCTCCTCTCCTAATGCTCATTGCATATTTATCATCGGATTCGGTATAACCAAATCTGATGGATTTCATCATACACAACGTATTTCATTTCTGGATTTGTTCACCGTCTAGTTGAGATATGGCAAAATGGGGAAAAAATGCGGGTGTGATGATCTTCATCTTCTCTGCCTTTCAGTTTGATTGTTCGGTGGCAGTACCGCTCCCGAAACCTCGTCATACAGCGATTCTGCTTTTACTACGCAAACGCATCAAAGTGACACCAAAACCACCAATTTAACTTATGGCATAAATACCGTGCATTGAGCCCCCTTCCCTTAAGATTTGTAACGACTTTTGGGGATTAAAAAAAACCGCTACTCTACATTGACGCAGTATGGGCCTGAATTTATTGCGTCTACACTGAAAATTGGCGTTAAGATCAACCAGTTACCTAACGACATAAATATAGGCGTACAGCTACCTCTCTCCCGTCCCTTCATCACACTCCAATTGAGAAAAAGCCCCCACCCCGATCTCTCACCCACAAACTTGTCTGATTCTACGAATGCCTATCGAGGACCTCAAGAGTAGGAAAAGTGATACCAATCTCAACCTTTACCCTAATGACGAACATACATGGAGAACCCTACGTTCAGGGCATTCTGATTAGGGCCGCCCTCCAATCCCCTCACCATTTTCAATTGTAATTAGGTTACCAAGGCTGGGGAAAAAACACTATATCAACTGCTTACCGTGCGGTAATATGCAGTACCAGATTGCTTTCCCTCTTCCCATCCCTTTAGGGGCAGTCTGAATAGGAACCCCCCCCCCCCCCCATCCATCAAATGTTGTCACCACAAACACCACAAACAGAAAAAAAATTCACCAAGTTCAACCACTTCATTTATAACATGAATTATGCCCTCGAATCCTCCCTGAAATCATCCTCTACCTTTTTGGCAGTTCGATTGAGGAATCTGCAACATTGTTGTGAAACTGAAGTTCAGTATTTTGCGTACAAACATGGAAAAATGAATACCAAAATCTCCCTTGTTATCTGACTATAGTGCCCCTAAGCCCCCCGCCCTCCCCCCACCACGTGAATGCATTCTGATTGACGTAAAGCCTCCCAAAACCTTGTCAGACCCTACAGTTGGATCTTAAGCCCTCCTAGAACTAACAAATGACACAAAGAACATGTGGTTACCTGATGACGTAAACACAGGGCCCCGTCGCTCCACCCCACTCCCTTTGCGGCTGTCTTATCTGAATGTGAAACTATGTAAAGTCTGACAAGGTTTTAGTGGTGGAACTCCCTAAAACCTTGTCAGACGTTACACAGCTTCGCTTTCAGTTCATGAAAATCTAACAATTGACGCTAAGAACTATACCGTTTACCTCGTTCCATTTAAAAGCGACCACCCCCTCAAATGCCCAAGTAGTGGCTATTAATAGGAGCAGATCTGAACTCAACTTTTAAATCCCACTAAGCCAAATTGTAAAACCACCTTTAGCTTATGACGTAAAAATATCTACGTGTCGAGCTCTTGATGTACACAACCGTTTACTTGTGCAATGGCGACTGTAAACAGTTTTGGTGGTATTTGTACATATCGTTAATGTTTATAAGTGTCGGTTTGTCCTATTACTTCTTTGGTAGAAGGTCAAAACCTAATCTACCTAAAAATTAAATTCACTGTTTTACCTGTACGTGTGTTCAGGATAAGACTCGTGCACCTTTGATATTTACGACATTTCCTAAAGCCCCATATCTAGGTTTAAAGAGTAACTTACTGTTGCCTGTCGTAGCCTGCTATTCGGTACATCAAACTTCTTCGCAATACTCAAAAAACATGAGTGATGAACTCGCAAAGCGCAACGTGAATGGAGAAGAACGATGTCTTTCGTTCCCTAAATTACACGGATACGCTACGGGGCAATCGACTTTTCGCTTGGGATCTTTTGTGACAAAGCACAAACATCGTTACAATTTTTATGTCGGAAGTCGTACATCTTAGTCAGCGCACGTGCCTGAAGTACATCCCCCATGGTGAATATAAACACACTACATGTTAAGGAAAACTTACACTTGACGTCAGCAGGAGAGGCACCAAAAATAAAAAATAAAGTTTTTTCTTTTTCTTTTACATTTGTAAATTTCGTGCAGACCCTTGTCGTCTGAAGCAAACTAATGCTCGTATAAATAAACTAGATCAATTCTGAACCTAATTGGGCGTTTTGAACGGAAAAAAGAAGTCTGGAAAGGGGAAGTGTAAATCTGGGGTTATAACGTGTAACCCGCCAGTCGTTGTAAGGAACCAATATAATGTTACAAATATGGCAGAATATATACCAAAATCTCTAAAGGAGCTAGGTAGTCTCTCACACTATGCTAATAGGTATCCATCCATGTCTTAACAGATTTGCTTCTTTAGAATTCTAGGTTTACCTCTGCCACTGCTCAGCTACGATGATTGGTGTACATTTTTTTTCTTGTTTAACTCCGACGGTTTTGTCTTAAGTGCTACTACAGTAACTGATGCGTATTATTGCGTTATGGTTAGTAACCCGGCTTTGATACTAATAAAAAACTTTGTTGACTAACCTTCACCTTCAATTGTGACAATGTGACATTTAGGTACTGCTAAACGCTTTTAGTCTCTGTTTCATTTTGGCAGAACGAAACGAGACTGAGATAGGTTTCATACAACAATTTAGTCTTAAGAAGTCTCAGACCTTAATAAATACCCAACAATTTAACAACTAAAATGAGACATTAAGTACTTCCCCTTATTGTACTTTTATTTTAAATGTTTTTTTTTTTTTACAAAAACGTTGATGCCTTGGCTTAATGAACTCGAAGCAGAAGTTGAATTTGTGTTTAGCAAGAGTTGACAAAAATAGTAAAATTATCATTCCGGCACTTCCGTCTTGTGTCATTAAAGTTGTTTCCATCGCTATGATTTTTTTCAAACAAGTTCGTTTCTATATGATTCTCCATTCATTTTATTTTGTGCAGATGTCGGAAAATTAATTTAGGAAAATTGTGTGCACATTAAATTTCCTACATGTGCACAAAATGTATGTGAGAATTGATGTATTGACCTAATTATTAGAAAATTAATGTGAAAATTAATGTATTGATCTGCTTCGAGGTCAATAAGCCAAGGCATCAACGTTTTTGTAAGCTAACTATCCAGAAAGAAATCATCTTTATCGAATTAAATATATGTATCCGAATTGGGAAATCGTGAGCTCTCAGGTCATTTGAGTCATTTCGTGGCTTGTCATGGCTTTTGTCAAAAGAAGAAAACTGTGTCGAGCCATGAGTCAAAAACGTCTGGCACGCGACATAAAGTTTCTCGTTTTGCAATGCTGCGTATCCTCTATAATGCTTAGAAGAAAGTAACCTCTGTAGCCCTTTGAGCCACGCCCAACAAAATCCTGACAGCTGCCTGTCGAGCCAAACAGTAAGATCCAAGGTGAAACTGTCAAGATGCCCACATGTGCTTACAATGCAGTTTAAGGCCAGCTGAGACATAGCCAGGTGAAGAGCAGTCGGACAGGGTCAGGAAGGAAGTTACGGATGTCCACCCATGAGAGGACGTTCACTACCCAATCCAGAACCGTCTAGATGATTCTAGACGCCGTCGTCGAGGAAACGGAAGTTGCTACTACTCTAGCAACTGCAACAAAGTGTTTTGGGGTTACAAACTTGGGCCCCACTTCTGCCACAAATGCCACGTTTTTGTTTAGATTTAAACCCAAGCCTAAAGTGTAATAGCGATCACTATTTATTGCGGAAATAAATTCCCTTGTTTAATTACAATCCCATCTCACGTTCCATATAACCTATTTCGCTCCATGGGCTACTTTAAACCCTCCCCTCAACACAAACCCAAGCTTTGTGATGGGTCACCAGCCTCCAGAGCAAAGCAAGCAGCTGTAGACCAGTGGTCAGTCAGCATCCTCGTCTCCAAATCAAGTGAATGACGGGTAGAGACCCACTGCTAACTAAGTATAAAAGATAATCACTGGAATTAATAAGTGACTCTAACGGTTAATCATTCTATTCCGCTCGAAGAACAGAAAAGAAAATTGCCGTCATAGAACAGAACTAATATAGTGCTCAATCTCATCAAAACCGTAGTGCTGCTGATAGTCAGTGATAGCAATGATAGCAACCCTTAAAAGCCTTCTCAGACGTGTGATTTAATATTTAAATACAATATCACACATTCCTCTATCTACGATGGGGATGGTTACTGTCTCCAGCTATCGCGGTTCTGCCTCCTTTCCCAATGCCTGATTCCTCATCGGATTGGGTAAAACCCAATATGGTGGATCCAACATACACAACATAATTCATTTCTGGATGTGTTCACCTTAAAGTTCAGATATGGCACAATGGCAAAAAATAGGGGTCTGATGATCTTCCTTCTTCTTCTCCTTCCAGTTTGATTGGGCAGTGAGAATATCTCTCCCAAAACCTATCCATACAACGATTCTGTGTTCAGTACTCCAAGAGCAAAATGACAAGATCACCGATTTACCTTCGATGTACATCCAGACCCTCAATCCCCTCACTAGGTAATCTGTATTTTGGGGAAAAATACCTCCTCTCAACATTGGGCTTGAATGTATTGGGATTGAATACGGGCTTGAATTTAATTGCGCCTATAGACCGAAAATTATCGCCAACATGAGCCAGTTACTTTAAGACATAAATATAGGTTTACAGTTACTCCTCTTTCATCCCTACAGCACACTCCAATAGAGAAAAAGTCCCGAACCTTAATAAACTTGCCTGTCTACAATTTCCAATTCGTGGACCTCAAGAGTAGGAAAGTGATACCAAGATCAACCATTAATCTTATGACGTAATCGCAACCCCCTACATTTTTATTAGGGGACGCAACCCCCTACATTTTTATTAGGGGACGCAACCCCCTACATGTTTATTAGGGGACGCAACCCCCTACACATTTATTAGGGGACCCCACCCCACCCTCCTCAAATTTAGTGTTAGAACTTAGACCGGAAGAAATAACACTGATGTCTCCTGCTTACGTATGGGAAAATGTAGTGCTCGAATGCTGCCCCGTCCCCAGCTCAGGGAGCAGTCTAATTAGAAAAAAACCCGCTTCATCAAATTGTGTAAGACTACATTGACATACTGAAAACACCACAAACGAACAAATTACACCAAGATAAGCCATTTAATTTAAAACATAAATCTAGGACCCCTAAGCCTCCCGCCCGACCTCTTCCTCTAACTTTAGGGCAGTCTGATTGGGCAATCTTCAAAAGCATTGTCAAACACTCTAGTTCTGTATTTTTCGTACCAAACAAGGAAAAACGACACCAAAATCGGCCTTGTGACGAGGGTACAGTGCTCTAAGCAGCCCCCTTGGTGCATTATGATCGCCTTAAAGCACCCAGAAACATTGTCAGATCCTACAGCACCGTCTTCAGCCCATCAAGAACTAAAAAAATTATATGAAGAACGGCACTTTACCTTATGACGTAAATATCGGAGACTTGGCTCTCTCACCCCTTTGAGGATGTTTTATCTGGGTAAGCTGGAACAACCTAAATCCTCGTCGGACTGAACAGTTTCGTATTCAGTTTATCAAGACCTAAAATAACGACATCAAGAACTGCCGTTTACCTCGAGTACGTTTAAAAATGACCACCCCCGCTAAATGCGCAAGCAGTGACTATTAACAGTAGCAGATCTGAGCTCAACTATTAAATTTCACTAAGTCAAATTGCAAAACCAACTTTTGCTGATGATGTAAATATCTATGCGACGGGCTCTTTATCTACTTACTTCCATAAAACCGTTGACCTGTGCAATGGCGACTTTAAACACGTTTGATTGTATTTGTATTGTTAATTTGTTAGGTGTCGGTTTATCCTTTTAATTATTAATTTTTGTTAGAATGCCAGAAATTAACCTGGGTGAAAAATTAAAGTCACTCTTTTACCGTATTAAACAGGACGGGGTTCAAGAAGGGTTAAATAAACATGGATGTAGACCGTGTCAGTAAGGCTCAGTGGTAGGACCTCGGTCTTTGGGTTCAACGATCTTGGGTTCAATTCCCCGCTCAGGCAGTCTGACATTTAAGTCCAAAAGGCAACGTAAATAGGTCTGCATCCGTATTTATTTATTTAACTCTTTTACCTGTTCATGCGTTCAGGCTATAGACTCGTGCACCATTGATATTTACGACTCTTCATAAGGCTCCGCATCTAATTTAAGAAAACAAGTTACTTACTGTGGCTTGTCATAGCCTACTGTTCGGTACATCAAACAGCATCGAATTACGGAAACAAACTTAAGAGTGATGAACTATCATAGCTAGCATAAGGCAAATGAAAATTAACTATGTCTTTCTTTCGTTCTTGGTGTCACTCAATTACGTGCATGGATACGCCCCGTAGCAATCGCCTTTTCGCTTCGGATCATTTGCTGCAAAGCGCAAAAATCATTACGTTTCATGCCGGAAGTCGTACATCTTAGTCATAGCACGTGCCCAATGTACATCCCCCATGGCGAATATAAACACGCTACATGTTTAGGAAAACTCACTCTTGACGTCAGCAGAAGCGGCACCAAAAACAGTAAACAAAAGCTGTTGTTTTTTTCTTTCACATTTATAAATTTCGTGCAGACCGTCTTGTCGTCTGAAGCAAACTAATGCTCGTATAGATAAACCGTTTCAGTACTGAACTTAACTTGACCTTTTGACGGGAGAATTAAGTATTGTAAGGGGAGGTGCGAATCAGGGGTTTAAAAGCGTAAACTTCCAGTCATTGTAGCGTCCCGATAATAATGTCCCAAATAAGTCAGGATAGATCCCAAAACATCTGAAGTAGCCACCAGGTAGTCTCTCGCACTATCCTGACTAGCTTTGACTGGCCGGGATTCTGCTAAGATTCCTATCCTATTCTCTACCAGATCAGCCTCTTCAGGCTTCCAGGCTTAGCTCTGCCAATATTCAGCTACGATGACTGCTGTAAATTTTATTTATTTTTTGCTTAAGTCTCGAGTTTTTGTCGTAAGTGCTACTACAGGAACTTATACGTTTTATTGCGCTACGTTTAGGTAACCCGGCTTAGATACTCATGCAATACTGCACCAAAGCTTTGTAATGTAAAATGTAAACAACTCTAGCCAATTTCCAGCATATCGGCAGTGTGCCAGATTCGAGGAATAACCTTAAAATAAAATACTAAGGAGTATATATTATCTTTCCAACGCAAGATTTTTGTAAGCATGGCTGAATACCCGTGTGGACCAGTTGCGTGGCTGTTTTTTTTTTTTTTAGAAATCTAAACAGCTTGTTTAAGACACATTTATATTATAGACTTTTTTTTATCACTATTTGCTTGTCTACCACTGTTTATCTACGATGAGTTTCAAGTTTTTTACTAAAGGAATGCAACCAATACACTGTAAACAATTTCCCGTATAGTAAATCAGAACAAGGGCGAAGAATAACGTACAAAAAAATTTTAAACCTTACTGCAACATTGTCATCATTTCTCGCGATTTCGACAAGTTTTATATTCTTGCGCAAAGAACATCTGAGAAAACAGCAGCATCTCGCAGAATCTCGCAGTGAGAATTAAGTATCCAACATGGCACTCATTTCGTGTTTATCAGATGAAAACAGACCATCGACTGACGGTATTAAGAATAAGTCCGCCATTTTTTTCAGCAGTATAATTTTATTTTCTTGTTGTCATAAATCGACGTTGTCATCCCGTGTGCGTCATACGTCACATCGCAAGCTGCGAGCCATGGTTAGTAGGTCTGGAAGACGTGAGCGCCATCGTGCTCAGTTAAAGGCCACGTGGCGATTCATTGCACAAACGGGCTGTTACCAAATAACATATTCTGCAAGTAGCTAAGGCGTTATAAAATAAATGTGTAAAGGGTGCCTGCTTAGCTTATCTTTCAATTTACATTATACTATAGTTTCCGCGGCCTATCTTGAGTTCTCCGCAAAACGAACACAGATAATCGATTGTACGTTTTCAGTAGCAGAGTGCCTTGTTGATATCCAAGATGGTTACAAAAACAATGGCGGCCAGCGATTAAAGCCACGCCCTCCAGGAAGACGTTGCTGCTCACAAAATACTCGCAGGACTCAAGATACACCGCGCACACAATATATATAAGACGTATTCTTAAATTCCATGTCTATTGTGTTCTACATAGGCAATTATGTAAAAATTACGCTATTTGCTTTGTCAGCGGCAGCTCAATTACCTGAAGTAGCGACTGGTAGTATGCATTTTCCATTCTTTGCTCTATGTGTTTCTTTGACCATGAAAACGTAAACCATTTTCAAGAAAATAAATCATTGTTCCCTCTTGCAAAGAACGACCTCAGTTGCAGAAAGTCTGGTTGGTGAATGTCGAAACTTTAGAAACATCCTTGCTTGTAGTAACATGGTCAATATTGGAACTATCCATCATTAATGAATGACCTGAAAATATCAAAGAAACCTTCTGTCCACTCTTAATAAATCATTCAGCTTTAAAACGAATGCGAATAAACGGAAGATGAGACCACTTTTTCACATCAATAACGACTGTTGACCCCGATGGATCTACGATGGAACACAGTTTATTTTCCCCAATGCCAAAGGTAAATACTGTAAATAATAGAGGAGACTCAATTTAGGCTTCATGTTTTTTGGTACGGTACAGTGAAGGTATATTATTAGCTTATATCATTATCTTGAAATCGTGCTCACACAAAATACACACACGAAATGCACTCACACGAAACAAACTGAAAATATAGAACAACAAACAGACGAAAGAAATAAAAAAAAAACATGACACATTCAAACAGAAATCCCATTCCCTTTCTTACATTCCCAATGCGTAAAAAGCAGTCTTTCTTCCCTGGAATTGGAGTTCAAATGATTATAGCTTGTTTCGCTGAAGTGAATCCCAATCCGTTTTTTTTTTTAAATATCTGTGCCTTCACAACTGTGAGCATTGAGTATCATGGACGAGCTCTAACATTTTTTTTTCTAAAAGGCTTAACCATTTTTTGTTCTGTTAACTCTATTCTATTTTATTTCTGTGAATGTAGCCGTGTTACATTCACCCGCAACACACTGTATAGAACTTTTTCATTGTTGTGTCAAGCCTAATGTAAACCTCAGCAGAACTTCCATGTTAAACGTCAAACTTTGAACTCCTACAATTTTGCCCAAAATTGACTTAGACCAACGAAATTCGATATTTGGGGTCGTGTTGTAACTATTTCACCCCAATTACAAATTTTAAAGACAACAATCGAACCGTTCGGCGTCAACAGTATGGTCATTTCTTGTTGTTGTTGTTGTTGATGGGACTCTTTGCCGTCACTTGGATATCGAACCAATGAACCGATTTTGAAGTTTAAGAGCTTAAAACACAGGTGTGCATATAGCCTAGGACCCTTTGAATGCTGTTTTAGCGTGCCTGAAATATTCTTATGACGGAAAGCCAAATGGCCTAGAATTTTGCTCATACCTAAAGATCGAATGAATGGAACCAATTTTCAGTTTTTGTAGCTTAAAATGTAAGTATTAACAACAACCAGGTCCTTTTGAATGTGATTTTAATGTGACTGAAGTATTCTCGTCGGCGGAGCATTTATTATTGTACAATACGTACTGGGCAGAAATCACTGGGGGCGGAAATCATTACATACGGCACCCCATGAGGTACACCCAAGACCACCCAGTGCCTCCCTGTGTCCATTCCCTGTGTTTCATGAGGCTGATGACCAAAAAATTCTTCTTCGAAATGTACTGCTAAGAATGACTTGTATACCAATTCATGTTTTAGTACGATCAGCAGAAATTTGTTGGTCAATAATCTCATACATGTTAGTCTAGTCGGGACACAGAAATGGGCCTTAGTGTGTATCTCGAGAGGCTCCATAGCTATCTCGATTTGAAAGCTACGAATTTACTTGTGTACTAAAGTTTTAGCTCGATGTGCATGATAAGTCCAAATTCTGACCCATAACAGCTGTACTACATCCGTAGATCGAACCGACGAACCGGTGCTCAAGTTTTATAGCTTAAAACGCAGGTATAAAAATGGCCTAGGGCCATTTGACCGCAATTTTAATGTGACTACAATTGTTGTTGTTCTTCTTGTTGGGGAAATTTTGCTGTAACCTAGAGCTCGAACCAAAGAACCGATTTTCAATTTTTATAGCTTAAAATTGAGTGTTAAAAAGGCTTTCTTATAACAGTTATTTTAAGGGGATTGCAGTATTCTTTTTCTTTGTTATTCATGCCGTAACAAGAAAAACATTATTTGATATTAGTATTAAAAACGCTTAAGCGTATAAAAATACGGATGTAAGCCTTAAAAAACTTAAAGCTCTAAAGGAACAGATATTAGAAAAATACATGTTAGCCATCAGCGTCGCACTAATACGTACAAAAGAAACTCCAGCTTGGTTTTTGGGATGCTGGAGATTCTTTGACACGTATGCAGTGCGACCCTGGTGGCTTATATGTTTTTTTTCTTATATCTGTTCCTTTAGAGCTTTAAGATTTTTAAGGCTTACATTCGTATTTTATATCTAATAATTTTTTTCTTGTTCCTGCAAGGATAACAATGAATATAATATTGCAATCACCTTAAAATAACTGTTATAAGAAAGCCCTATTAATACTTAATTTTAAGCTATAAAAATTGAAAATAGGTTCCTTGGTTCGATGTCTAGGTTAGAGCAAAATTTCCCCAACAAGAAGAACAACAACAATTGCAGTCACATTAAAATAGCGTTCAAAAGGCCCTAGGCTTTTTTTCATACCTGCGTGTTAACGCTATAAAACTTGAGAACCGGTTCATTGGTTCAATCTACGGATGTAGGGCAGCTGTTACGGACCAAAATTTGGGTCAAAATTTGGGACAATCATGCATATCGAGCTAAAAGCCTTGATATTGGGTACACAAGTAAATTCTTAGCCCATGAATCGAGCTAGCTATGGAATCCCTTGAGATATTTCGTATTTTATACTCTTAAGCAATTTTTAATACTAATACCATTTTTGGTTTTAGGTGGCTAAATACATACTACAAAACATTTAGCCTACCTCGATTCAGGATGTCAAACATCTACGATAACGAAACAACGAAAGCACATGAAGCTTTAAATTTGAATTCAAACCCTGCTAAACTACTTTGCTATGCGTGAAAAGTGCGTGCACGCTGTACGAATTAGGTGCTTAATATTTAAGTACGTATTAAAATTGTTTCTCAAACGTAATAGCTGCATGGCTTTTGCTGATTTCTTATGCATTGCTTGGGCAAGCTTATAATTCGATGATAGGTAATCACATTATGTATAAATTGTTAAACATAGCTGACTTGATGTTTTAATGCACGGAATGTCAAACGTCGGTTCATTAGCAACTAATAGGCTACGTCGGCGTCAGAATTTTTTGCTAAATTTAGTAATTGCATTTGTTGCTGCATTTGTTGTGCGTGGAATAATAGTTTGTTGTCCATAATAGTTACTTATTTATTTGTTATGCGTGGGATGGACGTGCTTGCAAATTCGGGTATACACGTTCCTAATCATCACGTCTGTGTCACGTTTTGTTTTAACAAAATGTCACAAATATGTAGCTTTTCTTACGTTTGTTATGCATGGAATAATAATTTGATATGCATACGATAAACGGCGTCAATAGCGCATTCCCCTATCTCGGCACCCATTTTATGATTGAGGAACCTGGACGTAACAGACATTCCCTATAGAGCAGTGACACGACGTAGTATTATTGTGTATAACTCTGTGCTGGAGCCTTAATGGGTTAGCTGCAAGGGGCACTGCAGAGAGAAACAGAAGGGCGTCATACTGAAGTTGATGCTGTGAAGAGTGATTTCTTAGACCTAAAACGCGCGATTTTTGTTGTAGGAGAAAACAACGTTATTTTAAGCCTAAGAAATCCGCGCTTCCGTTGTTTTTCCCTCCATTTTTATGTAGTGCACCTTGTAGTTATGCCCTCCAAATTCATACTGGTGCCAATATGGCGGCAAATGTCATTCCTCTATAATGATTTCACACCTAAAATTCAAAGCATGTTATCACTGTATCGTACCGTACCGTTCCAAAACTCCTTCAAGCATGACCACCTCCCAGGCACGGTATAATTTCACACGTAATAAATGTCAGGATGTCGCCGGCCTGGATCATTTTCTTTTCGTAAACAGGTCAGCAAAACTAGCTACATGGCTTCGTCAGATATAAGATACAGAAAAAGGCTTAAAAAGTTGGAACTGGAAAGAAGAACAAGACCGTCAAAATACGCGCCTTTCCAATTTTATTACAAAGGCATTTGCCAAACTTGTGAATGGACACATCATTTCCAATTTGTGTATTCGGAAATCCGTGCTTGAGGAAAATCCTCAACAACAACTGGCAAAAGAATTCGGCAGGATAGAAGACGTCGTCAACAAAAGCCTGATTTCTGTAACTGTATCAAGCGAAGTTAATATGGCTTCACCAGCGATACTTCAAATGGTAGGCTGTGGTTGTGCAAAACAAAATCCTTGCTCTCATGGAAGCTAGGTGCAGCTGTGTGGTTTGAAAATAAACATGAACACTAATTTGCAATTGCTTTGGCGAAGGAAATTGTTGTAATCCGCGGACAAAGTCTTACCACTGGACCGGCTGACACTTTGGATGATTTAAGTGATACAAATAATGATAATTAGTTTCACGTTTTTAAATGATTTTGCGTTTTTGCGTTCTGTTTTTGGCCTTGATAACATTGTTTACTTTAATAACTTTGTAATAACTAGAACTTTAAATATATGTGATTTTCAATTCCCCGGCCACGTCCTGTTATGTTTTGCAACATAAAAGTCTTTTTTATCACCAAGATTTCCCTTACCTTGTATTCCCTTAGTATTCCCTGATCTTGAAAACATAGTATTAATTACTAAAATGATTATCCTGTATGTTCTATACGCAAAGATATAGCCGATATTTCATTTTTCAGCCGTCTTGGGCGCCATCTTGAATTTTTAAATTTGCTCAAGGGTGACAAAGTGGTACCCTGCAGAATTTCATTAAGTATGCCCTTAAAAAACTCAAAAAAAAACAATATAAAACATTGGGCGCACCTTACTTCCAGGTTTTATTAGTATTATTATTATTTTTATTATTGATTTTCAGGTTTTTGACTACAAGACTACAATAAGACTTTTATTTCAAGTACCACTTTACAACAATTATAAAAGGCCAAAGTCGGGTGACAAGTGATAAATAAACGTATACTCAATGTATAATAATTTTGTCTTACGTTTAATTCATATTGAAATAAAGCTCCACATCTGCAAATACCCTGAGAAAGTACGGTCGCCCTGTGGCCGCCTGCCCCCCGCCCGGGATACCAGTGGCCGCGGCGACAGACTGACCGCTGTGGCCAAGTGCGTGTTGCTACATATACCGTAAGCATTCTCGTTGGCCGCAGCGACCTGGCCGTGCGGCTTGGCCGCTGTGTGCACGGGGAACCTTATGCCTAATAATGTTTGCGTGCCGTGCCATGCCATGCCCGCGGATTTCACACGGAATGTTTGCGTGCCGTGCCGTCCCATGCCGCGTGCAAGCGAGCCACGACGGCCGCTACGCAACAACCGGCCAGCCCGGGCAGGTGCTGCTCGGCACACTTTAATTATTCCGTCTGAAATCCGAACGCGCATCGTGTCGCGCTGCTGGAAACGTTAACAAAAGTTGATTGTAGTTAACCATTTCCCACCACCTGTTGTCAAAACAAAGGACAACGGCCGCTTGTAATTAAACCGTCTGAAATCAAGTCACGCTGGCCCTCCAGAATCAGCTAAAGGGGGCTGGCCGCGTCCAGCCACGGACGGACAGCCCCAGCCCGAAACGAATTATTCAGTGAGAAATCACTATAAAAAAACCTAAGCTTAGAGCAATGGGTTCCCATTTTCGTCGGCAGAACAAGGAACACGTCCAGTTCAAAATGGCCTCCTCAATTGGAGTGTGTTCGTTGATCTGTAATGCTATGTTTCTCTCGGCCCAGATTAACATTAATAAAAAAAAGCCAGCCTTTTAAGTCGACACGTCTGCTTTAAAAAAGAAAAACGTAAAACTGAGACCACTTCCTTTTTCTTTTTTATCCAAAACCCAAATTTATCGTGCGAAAAATTGGCACACAATTTTCGACTTTTTTGGAAAGTATGATTTTGCGTAAATTGGAAAATTTAAGTACAGCATAGTGACAACACCAAATGAAAGTTTAGAAACTTTTTTTTTTTTGGCGGGGGGAGGGAATTGGAATCCCCTTTTTAGGACTTGATACGAGTTTCAGAAAAGACGTTCGTATTTCCTATTAAATTTTGTTATGGGCTACTATGCAAACAACTGGCTATGAAAATAAAATGAAGCCTATAGAAGTTCCTAAAAGAATGAAGGAAGGATATGGAAAGAAAGGCATGTGAACACATGTGTTTACTAAGACAAGCCCACATTTAAAGTTTGGCCTTTTTTTTTGGCAAACTGCTTAAGTTAGCTTACAAGTGAATGTGAGGGTTTGTTCAACAAAGTAAATAAAGTTTAAAGTTTTTGCGCAGTTCTTCATTAGTAGCAAATACAAACGTAACGCAGTGAAATGTATCGGTTGCTGTAGAAGCACCTAAGACAAATACGTCATAGTTGAGCAAAGAAAACAAATTAAATTTGCACCCGTCGTTGTAGCAAAGCCCAAAACCTGAAGAAGCTGATCAGGTAGAGACCGCGATCGGTATCTTAGCAACTGCCAGTCAGTGCCAGCCAAGATAGTCAGAGAATCCATGTTTCCTTCTGAGCTTATGGGATCTATTCTGCCTTATATTACGTGACAGTACATCGGTACTCTACAATGATTGGAGATTTACACGTTTTAACCCCGGAATTGTACCTTGCCTTACCAGAATTCTTACTCCGTCAAAAACATATGTATAGTTCCAGAATTGATCCGGTTCTCTTCAAGAGCATTAGTTTACGTCACACGAAAAGGATCAGCTTGAAATTGATAAATGTACAAGAAAAACCTTTTTTTTTTACTGTTTTGGTGTCTCTTCAGCTGTCGTCAAGCGTATGTTGTCCTAAACATGGCGTGTGTTTATATTCACCATGGGGGATGATTGTGTTGGGCACGTTGTCTGACAAACACGCACGACTTTCGACAAAAAAAAAAAAAAAGAAACGATGTTTGTTCTTTGTCATAAAATATTCAAAGGAAAAAGTCGATTGCCACGTGACATATCTATGTACGCAAGGAAAGAAAGAGGTCAATATTTTCTATCCAAGTTGTGCTAGCTTTGAGAGTTCATCATTCATGAGCTATTTGTGTGCAATACGAAGAATTTTGATGTACCGAACAGCAGGCTACGACAGGTGACAGTAAAATAAATTTTAAACTAAATGTCGGGCTTTAGGAAGAGTCGTAAACATCAAAAGTGCACGAATCCAGCCCAAAAAAACATGAACAAGTAAGAGAGTGGCTTTAGTTTTCAGCTTGATTGGTTTCTAAAATTCTATCGAAAAAGTCAGAGGATAAACCGAGGCAAATGATCCACGGAAGTATGTATGCTAAGAGCTTGCCACACAGATATCTTCTTACATTATAAACCAAAGTCTCATAGCAGAAATGAAGCAACCGCAACAACCCCCGGAAGGGGAACAACGAAAACGTGCGAGTGTTTCAATTATTTGGCATGAAGTTGAAACTGGGACGTTGTTGCCCTGAAAAGAAGTTGAAATTGGCACATTGTTGCCTCGAATAACAATTTGCTCTAACAAGTATCCTTCTAACCAAACACCGTGGTAATCTCAAGGGCAAGTATTACATGACGTCATGCACAACTACGTATAGCAAAGATGAGGAAGGGAAGGAAAGCAAGAGGAGAGGCAGAGGACGGGATAAAAGGAGGATTGGAGAGGGGAGATAGAGGATTGGCGGAAAGGGGGAGTGTTACACAAACAAAAATCTACTGTTGCAGTGAACGATCAGGCAGCACCGAGCAAATACTGGAAAAGGGGGGGGGGATTGAGGCCTAATGGCACGTCGACAACTTGGTCATTAGCGCCAACCTCAGTCACAGTGCAGTGGTCCGCGTTGCCACTGCACCACACATTACAGAGATGTTATTCAAACACCTAATCTAAATCTTGTCATACATCTGTACCTCCTGCAAAAATTGAAAAACACCGGACAGGAGGACTGACTTATCGCCCAACTGACGCGCAATGTCATGCGGAAGATGGAACCGACGACGAACACCATCAAGATGGCGACAATCAACAAGTAAGTGCCGGACCGTAAGTGGCCGTCGACACCAAGAACATTCAGGAGGGTCAACCCCCCGCAAAAGGAAACAGTGAGTAAGTCGGGTGTGACCAATTCGCAAACGGGCCAACACAACCTCCTCACGGCGATTGCGGCGACACGCCGAGTGCCACTCCTCGACAGTGCCTTTAATGGCCCGTAACTTATTACCGTCCTGTCTGTCCCACAAGGTTTGCCAAAAAGCGTGTAACCTCAGACGCAGAGTTGGAAAGGCATCTGAGGGAACAAGGCTGAGATCCCTACCGAGAGGGCCAGAAAGGGCCCCTTTCGCAGCAGAATCAGCTTGTTCATTCTTTGCTATCCCAACATGGCCCGGGATCCAGCAGAAAAGCACGGTTTTCCGCTGGCCAGGCAAGCGGGAAAGCAAAGCTTGGACACGTTGTGTCAAGGGGTTCCGAGGATTGTAATTCGCCAAGGACTCCAGGGCACTCATGGAATCACTAAAGACAATGAAATGCGTGCCCTGAAGGTCAAGGATCCATTCCACCGCCAAACCAAGAGCCAAAAGCTCTGCAGAGAACACAGAATAGCCTGATGGAAGGCGATGGGCAACCGTTACACCCTTACACACACAAGCACACGCCACGCCAACGTCGGACTTCGACCCACGTCTGGAAAACAACCACGGGTCAAACAAACCCCCGGGCGAAGCCGGGTACGATGCTAGTTTGGGTAATAAGGTAAAGTTGGTTTGAAGAGTTGACTTAGGCCTACCAGGGATTTAATAGTTGAGTTCAGACCTACCAGTCTTAAAAGCCGCTACTTGGGATTTAGCGTGAGTAGGCACGTACACGAGGTAAATGGCAGTTCCTGGTGTCGTGTTTAGGTTTTGTTGAACCGAATACGAAACTGTAGAATCTGACGAGGTTTTAGGGAGTTCATGTTGCCCCAATAAGAGTACCCCAAAGAGGCAGAAGAGTGATGGAACCCAATATTTACGTCATTAGGTAAACGGCTGTTCTTAGTATCATTTATTAGGTGATGCTACACTGAATACGGAACTGAAGGGCCTGAAAACGTTTTGGAGGTTTTATGCTAATCATAATTCACCAGTGAAGAGGCTTAGGGTCACGATACATACATCAAAAGACCGATTTGGGTACAGTTTTTCTTGTTTGGTATGCAAAATACAGAACCGGAGTTTGACAACGTTTTAGAGGATTCCCCAATCAGATTGCCCTAAAGGGAAAGGAAAAGCTAGGGGGCTTCATGACCCTGTATTTATATCATAAGTTAAATATCTGCTGATAGCGTCATTTTTTTCCGGTTGTGTTGTTTTAAGTATTGAACTGTAGGCTGACATTTGACGAAGGGGAGTTTTCCTATTTAAACGTCCCAAACGGGGTGGGGTGAGCACACATGCCCTACATTTTTGCTATGTGGTAAGCAGCTCACAACAGTGTTATTTTTTCCTGTCATGGTTCCCTCAATACGGAAATGTAAAACCCTATTAAATTAGAAAAGGTTGGGGTGTACTCTAATCACACAGCCCCGAATGTAGGGCCAAAAATTACGTCACAAGGTTATTAGTTCTTGGTATCATTTTTCTGCTCTTGAGTTGAGGTCCTCAAAAAGGGAATTGTAGAGTCTCTATTTTTTTTTGGCAGGGGGGGGGGGAGAAGTCGTGGGGCTCTTCCGCACTCGGCGTGGGGAAACTGTAGCAGCACTACATTTACATCATAAATTAGTAGCTGACTTTGGGGGTCAATTACCGGTCTAGGTTTAATATATTGAAGCTGCAGTAACGGTAGTGTGGGTTAATTCTTAATATCCATGTATTGTCAGGAGCTGACACTACTAGGAAAACTGAACGAAGCAGGCTGCATTGAAAGCGGACACCGAAACATTCCTGTCAGGATTTAGAGAGCAACATTACCCTTCTGTGGGGCAAGGTGGCCTGATGGTTAACATCATCATCTCATGTGCCAGAGGTCCCGAGATCGAGTTCGACCTCAGCCACCCCTGGGATTATCGGGAAGAGAAGGACCTTGTAATTTGTCGTTCCATGACCTTGCGGAAACAGAATCAAGTTTCAACGTTTTGCTGCAGAAACAACCCTGCCAGCAGTGGTAATGATGATTTCACGAGCAAAGCACCGACACCATAGTTGCTCTGCCCGTGATGTCCTCAGAAGCACGCACATCATTTTGACAACTCATTCTGGGTTTGGAATTTTACCTCACACACTTTATAATTTTTTTCAGAAAGTATCTTAAAATTTTAATTCTGTGATCAGTTTGCACAAATCCCTTCCATTTTTACAGCACTGATTTCCGAAGCTACGATCACAACTTAATGACTTGGTAAACGATCACAACTTGGTGAACGATCATAATTTGGCGTGTGGTAGATGCAGAGACCTCTCTGACACTAGTTTATTGCTAACACTTTATGCGTTTGGCAAACGAATGAAAATGAATTACAGGGGAATGAAAGACACAATCGTGTTTGAAATTAGAGACGCCATTTTGGGGTAAAAGTGTAAAACATTGCTCTCATTTTACTTAGTTTGGAATACAAAATGTTTTAGCGTTGTGCATAAAGTCGAAAGGATTTTCTCCTAAGCAAATTTCTTGTTTGATTTCTGTCACTACATTCGGAATTTTCAGGATAGATGTTATTTTAAAACACTGTTATTGACAGTTTTATTTTAACTAAATTAGAGCAAAGTTTACTGCTGAGACACTCTTACAAGGCGCATTTAAAGAATTTTTGGTATCGGGAAGACACAAAAAAAATTTGGGGGCACACAAAGACACACTATACTTCCATGAACCCCAAGTACAAAACCATGTGATGTTCTAGTATACAAAGAACATATAGAAGATGTTTGAAAATTTGCCTCACAGTCACTGCGAGGCAGATTTTCAAACATCTTCTTGTTCTTTGTGTGCTAGAACATCACATGGTTTTGTACTTGGGGTTCATGGAAGTATAGTGTGTGTCTGTGTGCCCGTAAATTTTCTTTGTGTCTTCCAATACCAACAATTCTTTAAATGCGCCTTCTAAGAGTGTCTCAGCAGTAAACTTTGCTCTGTTTTAGTTAAAATAAAACTGTCAATAACAGTATTTTAACATACAGCAGTTTATTTTATTAATATTTGGTCTCATTTATATTCCTACACAATCCTTATATGCGAGAGGAAGTTGATTCTACCCAGGGATGTTTCTCACATGAACAATTCATGAAAGCATGGAAACGTTTGATGAAAATGTTTGAAGCAACACACACGGCGTTTTGGAAAAATTCGACAATGCTGATTCAGGGTTCATACTCGCACTTGAAAATGAATATCCCTGGCTTATTTTTTCAATTACCCCTTGCCCAAAACACTTGCACTTTTTTTTCAACTACACATAGTCAACTTCTCACTCTGCACGGCTGGCATCATAATTACGTCTGGTTGGCAGCTACAAATCTTTTTCAATTTTTTTTATTTAAAAAATAGGACAAGAAGGTAGTAAAAATGAGTGTGAACGTACAAGACCACACGGATCGTTCTAAAGACGATATTCTAAAAATGAAAAAAAAAAACGGTTCTAAAAAAACCAGTACGTTCTAAAAACGAATATTCCTGACTACCACTGACATTACACAAATTTTTTCATTTTTTCATGACTTTCCCTGGCCGTATTTCATATCCCTGACTATCCCTGATTTCCCCGATTTTCTAGATCGGTATGAACCGCAAAGCACGCAGATTAAAAAAAAAGTAGGAAAAAATCGTATAATTTTCTTTTAGCGATGCGTGGCAAGAAGCAGAGTAGAGGAGTTCATCATCCTGTCCTGGAATCTGGCTGTTTGTTTTCACAATAACTTTTAAAACCATTATCCGATTCATTCAAATTTTCCACATGCTGATTTACAAACGTAAGTCGTCCATCTATTACTGGGAAAACATTCTTTTCCATGTAATAACATTGGACGAATTACGTTTGTAAATCAATAAAACTACACTGATATACCCCTAATATGACGATAGCTCAGAGCAGGTCTGCTTTGGTTCATCATTGTCTGGTGAAAGCACAGTGATCCGCCGCGTCCCTCAGGGATCTTTTTTGGGTCCTCTTCTGTTTGTTATTTATAGCAACGACCTACAGTTTGGAAACCCTTGTGTTATAATGCCGAAGTTTGCGGACGATGTCAAGTCGTACAAATCAATACAACTTGAATTCACAGATTTTAACTAAGCGAGGTCCACGAATTACGAATGATCTCTGGGCAACTATTAACAAGTAGCTTTACGACCACTTAATACGTCAGTTATGTAGTGTTCAGGGAGCAACAAAACAACATGAAGCATTGACAGACTCCAATAGAGTGAACAAAAGCAAACGATGTGGCTGGTCGCCTTTCGACGGTCATATCGTTTTTATCAGTGAACAATAAACAGGTCTGCATTAAAAAAAATTGTTTAGTTTCTTTCTGTTAGTGTGTCATCGCTTAAAGAACTAATGGAAGAAAATGTTTGGTGGGGGGAGTGCAGTAGTTACAGCCATCTAGGGGAGATGGACGTGGGGGGGGGGGGGGGTGTTGGATGACGAGAGGTCTGCAGGCACTTGCGTGGTAGGGTGATATTAGGGTACTGAATTACGTTAAGTTAGCTCCTGTTACAGGAAAACAGTTTTCAATTAATTCAACAAATTCACAAATCACATTAATAAGAAACTACACAGTTCTAAACGGAGGGCGCCTCCAACACTCAGCAAGACGTCATGTTGAGGTCAAGATTTGGTTAAAAACACTCGTTATAATTACAATTCGCTCATGCCTCATCAACTCCACAATACAAATAACCTGATCCCCCCCCCCCAACAGTAATGCCTAACTTAGCCTAAAGGTAATGTCCTTCAAGGTGATAACATTGTCGCTTGCCTTAAGCAACATCATGGCAATTTGTCAAAACGTGGTACCCACATCTCCTTATGACGACCATGGTAGCATCTGCGTTGGAATTCTACGATGTGTTAATAATTTGGCAAGCCAGTTCATTTACGCTCATCGCTACCGAGAAGCTACAACATGCGTCGCTCGCGCACTACTAGCAAGGGTTCAGTTTCAGAATGACGCAACGTAATCACGAGAAGGAAACAAGGCATTAACTTGTTAGAAAGTCAATCAGAATTTTGAGTCGCAGCATACGAGTTTGAAGTATTTTGAAGCTTACGGTGTTATGGACGTGAGTAGATGGTATGGTAGACTGATTATTCGACAGCTACGACAAAGAAACAACATCTCAGCTGCGGCGTTTTGTCGATGTGTCACGTAGCTCAAACCAAGGCCGAGTGGAACGATATTATAAATATTCCGTCTCCAGCTCATTAAGTCGCTTTCCGCCAATATTTACGTGGGACGTCACTGGCTCCGGTGTGGTGTGCCTTGTGCGCATGTGCGTAAGTTGTTGAGCTGCGGTGTGACGTCAGTGGAGGTAGCAAAATCAACAGCCAATGGAAAAGTAATATGCGAAAAGCTATAGGAAGAGACCACCTGGTACAAACTACGAGCGAAGTCAATGTACCAAGGTAGTCAGCCCCAGACATGGCTAACTGAGAAGCAAGCAGCCAACATGACTACGCACATCGGAGTGCACGGCTTGAAAATAGCTCGACGAATGTGTTTAACGAAAGTGAAAGTCGCAGCATGGTAGGCATCATATCACATGCGCAATTACGCAGTACGCACCCTATCAAGTTATAATTGAAATGGAAGATGAGTGTTTTGATGACTATAAAGATTATGCAGTTTACAATAATAAAATGAAAAGTAATGTACAAGTTAAATCACAATATTAAAAGCAAAATAATACATACCACTGTTATGTGGCTTAGTGAGAACAATTATACACAAAAAAAGCCATCCGGGAGCAAAGACACCACGACAGCTCTGTAACTCGGGCACGATCGTCGATGAATCGAGAAAGGAGCTTTGTGATGACTGATTCCTTCTAGAGACGCGACACTATTATAAGACTTTCTGGATTTTCCTGCTGCTTGGTAAAGACTTTTTTAAATCGAATTTTGTTTAAAAATTGTACAGCGGGCGTGTTTTTGACGCTACATATAATTTATGAGGCACGCATCTTTGGGAGGCTCGATAGTAATTATTAGACTCAAGGTCTTTATAGATTTTCGTATCACACTTTGCTTAAATTCATAAATTCATGCTTAGGTTAAATTAATAATTTAATGCGCACATTTCAAGTCAATTTAAAATGCCCTCTTTGGTTTTAATGATGGTCAGTTTGCACTTTATGGGGAGAAAATGAAACATTGGTCGCTTCCTAGCTAGGCCTACTTGGATTAATAATTTGTGACTTTTCACGAAAAATGGAGAATCGATTTGAGATATTCTTACCTTTAAAAATTCATGCATCATTTTATAATGAGACGCAAAAAACTCCACGTCGGGTAGTAGAGCTTGCAACGTCACCCATCATGTTTGAGCCCAGGCACAGCTACTCAATACAAAGAGGTCATCTTCAACAACATTGGTTATTTGCGTTCTAAATGACTCCTCAACGTGTAGAAGACATTCATTACAGTACACCTTTGGAAGAGCCAATTTTATCGCTCAAAGGTTCAAATATTTGCTGAATCAGCTTAGATATAAAGCAAATGTTGTCTGTATGGACGTTCCATCGTCATTCTTTGAACGTTAGTTTCTACAGTCTCGGCTTAACACAGTTTAATACAGTTCAAATACAGCCGTATATTTAGATTCAAAAGAGCAAAGAAAATAGATTTGCATCCATACTTATACTTAACAGTTACCTAACCATTTCGGCCCCTATTATCTTTATATAAATAGCGATGTAAACCTATTTCCGTCACCTTTTGGACCTAAATGTCAGACTACCTGAGCGAGAGTTGAACCCTTGACCTTTGAGACCAATGGACGAAGCTCTACCACTGATCCATACTGACACGGCTTAGTGGTAGCGGTGTCACCAAGCCCTTTGTGCCAGAGGTCAAGGGTTCATTTTTCTTTTAGGCAGTCCGACAAGTCCAAACGCAACAATATTGGTTAATCTGTAATTATTTGCCAATAATCCACCCGATATGGCTTTTCGTTCTGTGTATTATGTTTGAATAGTGCCTGATTTTTTTATGTGATTTCAAGAATATACTGGTTACATTTAGCCCTGTTTGTAGATAAATGTTATAAGTGATGTCCGAAAACAACAAGATTCCTCTACACTGATTCCTGTGCCGGGCTCAGGGTCACTGATTAATTGAGCGAAGCAAACGAAATCAGCGTTTGTTAGCCAGTGTGCGCAAAAAATTTGATTGGTGTAACTTAATTTGGTAAAAAAAAAAGTACATGCACATAAGCGACCAAACCGTATCAATGTTTCAAACACTATCGGGTAACTAAAACTTCTTGTCTTGAAAAACCTAAATCATCTTGAGGTTTGACAACAACCGTCAACTGACAGCCATTTGCAAGTTCATACCTTTTCCCTACATTGGAAGTATGCTCCTCTTGATAATGAAAGACTTGAATTGAACTATCTTGACTCTTGATGATTATCAGTTTTTTTCGCTGTGGTCTACAAGTGGATTGACAAATTGTCGAGGGGAACTGCTTGGGAAAACAACCTGGTCAAGACTTCACCGGTCTGGAAATGTCATTCTGAGTGACAAAGAAACCCGGTCAATTTAGACTTGTGGCATCTGATTGTGGTACATAGCCCTTCACCAGCTTAAGGCGTCTGCGGGTCTACCACCAGGTGCGGCCACCGGATTCCACCAGAGAGGACAAAAATTTGCCTGAGTAGTCCTTCTTCAACAGCATAAGTTGGTACTGCCCAGAACCGAAGATAGAACCGGTTTTAAAATGAAGAAGACAACTATCAATCTAGAAATGTGCTTCACTGTATCTAAGTGTCTATGTCATCTATCTTAAACTGGTAAAGTGTACCTGATCCATAGTGCTTCTTGTGAATGAGATGTTGGTGATCATGTCAGCCTGAACCAGAAGGCAACTATCTAAGAGTTTGAATTAGCTGCCGACTGGCTAACAGTATACGTAGCCTACACCCTACACTACTTCTAAAAGGCATATCTTTCGGACTGCACGCCGTATCGAGTTTTCATTATTGTTTTGTAACATTACATATCGAATCGAACCTTTCTGGCTCGCTCTTCGGTCACTTCAACCACTCTTGCTTTTTTCCACTGACCTCTAGAAAATCTGTCATCTTTTATTAGAACTATGTCATTTGACTTGACTGAGCATTCATTCCTTGGAACGTTTTAAGCATGAACAGATTGTAACTGCAGCAAATACTCTTCCTTCTACTTCTTCCAAAATCTGTATACTAGCTTTCTTCGAAAATTCCAGCGCTTCCTAAAGATGTCCTTAGAGGGAATTGCAGTTACATTTGGAAATGTGTCGGATAAAGCTCCTCCAGAGTTCCCTAATGAAAAGTGAGCTGGAGTAATATAATCAGAGTCTTCTGGATCCTCAAATAAAGTACCCAACCGTATGCTGTTAATGACTGATTCGATTTCCACTACAACTGTCATCATTTCTTCATAGTCTAAAAATGCCAATCCTAAAATTCTGCATCAATTTCTGTTCACAAAACCCTCCATTCTTTCATAGAAGCCTCCCCACCAGGAAGCTGGGGAGCTATGAAGCGCCATTAAATTCCTTCTCTTGCCATTTGAACTTGAACCTCTATACAAGATGTCATTTCCCAAGCTTCACGAAGCAGTCTATCAGATTGTTGAAACGTTTTAGCATTATCGCTGTATATTATCCGACACAGACCTCTTGTGGCTATAAAACGCCTAAAGGCTAGTAAAAAGGGCTTGATTCCTTGTGAAGTAAACGGTTCCAAGTGCACCACGCGGGTTACACCACATGTAAACAAGCAAACATAGCTCTTCTTTTTCTCTGAGCCTGTTTTAATAAACAATGGTCCGGCGAAATCAATTCTCGTGATATGGAACGAAAAGGTTTGACCATTTCTAGATGCTGATAAGGGTGCCTCAGTCACAGACACTGGTTTGGCCGTCCATCTTCTACTCACCAAACACTCACGTAAAGCTTTTCGAACTACTTGTCTCTCCACGCAGAATCCAGACACAAGGTCTAAGACGAATTAGTGTCGACTGTAGTAAGCCCCATTGAATCGTTTGTAAATAGACATGTAAAATATACGGTTCATTAGCAAGATTGGATATTTTTCCTCTTCAGTCATCTAGTGTCGTCGCTAGTGTGTCGCTCCAAGTTAGGCAACAATCATCACAACAAACATCACATCAATTCAATTGTCAAGTTGTAAACCATTGTAGCCCGGCGCCATAGCGTCAGTGTCTTATATCTTGAAGCATAGTTGGACCTATTTCAGGTCCTTGGGGAAAAATAATACTTCGGTACAAAAACTTAAATTGTGTTGAAATCAAGAGCAATGACTCGTGTAGGAACGTCAGCTAAGCTGCTTTAAATGCAAAATCTGACCCTCAATAACGTTGAAAATGTGTAACTAGCTAGCTAACTAATAACTAGCTACTAGCTAGCTAGCTAATTCTAGTCCGCTCATCCCCATGTTAATTTCCATAGGGTGATTATTCATCGATACGGAGACAACGGGAAGGCTTCCTGCTATGAAATTGTACGAATAGCTGCAATACGATACGAACTGCGTACCTTTTATGGTTTGGAGCCTAGGGGTGTAACGAGGATGGCGTGGGGTGGCGCGTAAGTACGAAAATATTGTTATAACCATTGGGAGTATTGTCGGCATCGTCTCTCATTGGACAGCCAAAGTTCGAACATTGACAACGTGTATACTGACGTGCGCGCCTAGCCACACACTAGTGTAGCACGATGAATCTAAACAACGTTGCCAAAGAATTTGTGAAAAAAGAATTCACGTCCAATTCACGAAAAATAAACCAACTTTAAAAACAAAGCAAAATAAACAAAGCCAAAAACTGGTGAAGAGGCTATCAAGTTGAGAGTGGTTCGGCCCTTCAAAGGAGTGACATCAACACTCCAAAACTAACGAAATAAAACAAATTACAACCAAATTAAAACCAAACCAAAAACCTATAAAGAGGTGACCAAGTTGAGAATGGTTCGGCCTGTAGGCAAAAGGTAGTATCAAATTGTGGAAAATCAATTTATTGTTGACGTGCCACTTTATTACACTACTGGACGGTAGTGGAGTTGAGTCTAATACACAATTAAAAAAAAAAAGGACTGATATCATATCAAAAACCAAAACTGGTAAAAGGGGCCGCCAAGTTCCGAATGTTTCGGCCTTTCAAAGGAGTGATATCAACACACCAAAACATTCGCCAACTTAATCGCACCGAATAATACTTTGGACGTTAAATGAAAACTTGAACATTGCTACCAATAGTAGCAATGTTCTAGTTTTCTTTTAACCTTCGAACTATTAAGCGGTGCGATTAACTTGGCGAATGTTTTGGTGTGTTGATATCTCTCCTTTGAAGGGCCGAACCATTCGGAATTTGGCGACCCTTTTTCCAGTTTTGGTTTTTGATATGAGTTCATTAAACATGAAGATGCTTCTACTATTGAATTCTTCTTAAGATCTTCAATTCTTCTAAAAATTCTTCCTCTTGCATCTTCCTGAACCAATATGACTCGGATTTCTGCAACTCCTTTAACATTAAGAAGGAACACTTGATCATGTCTTTCTTCCTACAGTTGTCTAAAAACCGCATGGTCCAGGTTGTTATGTCAACTAACTTTCGCCAAAAACTGAATTGTGTCAGATTAACCAAGAACAATACTTTTTTTGTAACTTGGGCCATGGAAACAGTTACCCGCACTTCTGTGTATGCCGCTTCAAAGTTTTCACCCTTCTTCGTTTGTTCCACCGGCCACTCCATGGGCTCTTCAAGTAACCAGGATGGACCCTCCAACCAAATTTGATTTCAAGTCAATTTTACTAAAGATTGACTACGAGTTATTATATCTGCAATGTTTTCTTTGCTGCTACAATAACTCCATTTGTCTTTAGTTGTCAAAGCCTGAAATTCTTGAATTCTTTTCCCAACAAATAGCTTCCATTTCGTTGGAATTCCTTTGATCCAGCCAAGTGCGACTTTTGAATCTGACCAGAGAACCGCATTCATCTCAACCTTTGACCATGCTTCACGAATACTAAGAGCTAGCCTTCGTCCCACTAGACCGGTGAAGTCTTGACCGGGATGTTTTCCCAAGCAGTTCCCCTCGACAAATTGTTAATCCACTTGTAAACCACAGCGAAAAAACTGACAATCATCAAGAGTCAAGATACTTCAAGTCTTGCATTATCAAGAGGAGCATACTTCCAATGTAGTAAAAAGGTATGAATCTGCAAAAAGCTGTCAGTTGACGTTTGTTATCAAACCTCAAGGTGATGTAGGTTTTTCATGACAAGAGTTTTCGTTACCCGAGAATGTTAAACAAGTTGCTGTCGGTTGATTTGGTCATGAAGTGCAAGATCCGCAACCTGTTTGGAAATTGCCGTGAGCGCTGGAGCATGT
>JAHWFP010201204.1:8344-71775 GCA_023313725.1 Lithobius niger | reverse complement strand
CTTGTATGCTGACTGGCATAATTTTCTCATCTAAAACAGTGGCATCCAGTTCTGCCTCATCTGTTGGTGTAGAGGATATGATGACAAGGTGCTGAGGGAAATTCCTCAAACAACAAAGGAGGTTTGCTAGGCATCGGCTTGTGGCCCCAGTACCAAGGAAGATCGCATACGAAGCGAAGATTCTGGCTCGCTCTTTAACTAAAGGAGAAACACCTGGCAACAGTAAAGTATAACCGGGGATCGACTTCATTGAACTATAAGCTGGATTAGTGCCTGATGCCAAGGATAGGGTCACATGGCCGAAGGAGCCTCTTTGTGCACCTAAACAGCAATCCCCCAGCTCTGTCCACCACTGAAGCTCCTGCCCCAAGACATGTACTGGCAATGCAACTACAAGGAGCACAGATAATACTAATAACGCATGTAGCACAATACTGCGTTAATCATCATAACATTCATCCTGAACCCATCATAGGTCAAGTAGGACTTATCATTTTCGCAAAGCAGGTTATCATACAATTTTTTAGGTTGATTTGGGCGAGCTATTCGTGTGGACGTTTTACCTGCAGCCATCTTAATGAAAAACTTCAATCGGTGAAACCTTTCAAACCATAAAAGGCACCAGTTAAAGTCAAATATGAACTGAATTCAAATTTCTGTCAGTTCGATTGCATAAATTGTTTTATCTGTGGGAATTATACCACAGTAAAAAGTAATGGAAACATCATTTCGGGTCACATTGTTATCTACAGAGGGATGTAGTATATTGTATCAGTAGTATGGAGGTGACTATGACTGCATGCTGGATGGTTCCACTGTTTCTATCAGGAATGCGACTGGCTGTCATTGTAGGCAAGCCCACTATATGCTACCTGTGTCCAGCAGTGTTCCAAGGAATCTGTCCTCAGACTATTCACTTTCTTTATCTAGGAGTTTTGAGGACTACTGATCCTTCCAGCTAAATGTGAACGTATGTTGACGAAGCGTCACTGCATAAATGCGTAACTGACCATAGTGATCCAATTTCGTATTACAAAATGAGCTAAACCATCTGCATGATTGGCTCTAACTATGGTACCTCCATTAAAATGCAATGAGGGCTGAATTATGTATTTTTTTTGCCCTTGAAAATAATTAACGCCACAAAAAAGCGTAGGGAGTATGTTTATTTTGGCTTTAGAGTGGCGTAGCTGCCTTATCACTGTTCTTTAACCCTGGGAAGCATGTTTATTTTGGCTTTAGAGTAGCATAGTTTCCTTCGATGTTCTTTAACCCTGAAAATTATGTTTATTTTGGGTTTAGAGTGGCACAGCTACCTTCTCACTGTTCTTTAACCCTGGGAAGTACGTTTATTTTGGCTTTAAAGTAGCACAGTTGCCTTCATACTGTTCTTTAACCCTGAGAAGTGTGTTTATTTTCGGCTTAGAGTGGCACAGCTACCTTCTCACTGTTCTTTAAACCTGGGAAGTATGTTTATTTTGGGATTAGAGTAGTGCAGCTGCCTTCTCATTGTTCTTTAACCCTATACATTAAGCATTAGGCCTATATTTATTTTGGCTGCAGAGTGACTCAGGCTCCTGTTCAATGTTTTTTAATGTAACGCATACCAGGGTTCATGGCCTGGATTCAATTGTAAACAACTAAATCTAAGAACAAAAAGCTATTTTTTTAAAGTTTCCTTGGGAAGCAGAGATCAGCTGTCAGGATAGGGAGTTCGTCTTCTAGCCAAGAGATTGAAAACTAGAAATGCGCAGTTGACCAAATGCATACATGAGACTCAAAATATGTGTTTGTCCATACGCCCCTAGTAATCAAAGGGTTAACTGTTTTTCACGTAGAGGTATATTTATCGTGTGTGCATTGCAAGACAAACAAATTTGCGTGTGTGGAAATTACCCAAACCCCAGAGAATGCATCAATCATATTCGGTCTCAACTGAGTCCTGCTGTATTTGATAGTGCATTTTGTACCAATTTTTTAATATCACCACACGCACATCTGCAATTACACTAAAACAAATACCACCCAGCTATTGATTGAACCACCAACATGTTGGAGACCCTTTCCGTTAATGTAAATATTGTTTCGGTCTTAATGTATTAGTCTTAACTGTTTCGTATATATATTTAAAAAAACTATTATAAACACAGAAACTCATTTGGCTCGTAATTACAAAGCCTGCTGCCAAACTTACTCAACAAATATCATTATTCATGAGAACAAAAAACTAATTCCCTTCTTATTATACCAAAAACTATAAAGCGAGAAACGATCTAATCGCAGTTGGGTCCAACGTCGTCATTGCTTTCGTATAAATCACTCAGAATACAATGATTATAACAGTAAGAAAACAAGGAATAAACATATCAACATTTAAAGTACATGGTCAGAAGAAAGTATTTAAATACGACACTGTTTCAAAATACATTGTAATGCCAAAGCGTAAATTGAAGAAACCTGCTCAGAAACAGAAATCTTTGCTTCAAGAAATTCAAGATGTTGGACTGCCAGGTGTTAGTCAGTTGTGCAATGAAGATATTCCGAGACGTCGCAGAATTGTTTGGTTTCTACTCTCAGTGTTGGTTTTAACTCCATGTTTGTATCAGTGTGGAGACCGAATCCATTTCTATTTGAATGCACCGGCAACTGTTACAACAGTGTTCATTCAGAACTCCACAATAATTTTCCCATCTGTCACAATTTGTCCAACAAATGAAAGAGCAACAAATCCGGCAGTATGCCCACAACTCTTAGAAGAAGCCATTGGCAGTAACATGACATACAAAGACGTTTATGACATGGTAACAAAGACTAGAATGAATGTTACCACACTCTGGAGCATCTCAAAAATTGTAACAAAGGAATTGAACTACGTTTTATCCCAAGTAGGTACATCACAAATTAAAGGTGTAATTTCTATGGTAAAATCTCCAATTCCTTCACGATCCAGCTACCATCCATTAAGCTATATTGATAAAACATTTTTAATTCCCTTTCTTTCTAATTTTGAATTTTTCCTGTCAATCTGAGACACATCCAGTCTTGTTAGCAGACTGCAAAGGTTGCTCCAGTTTTCAGAAAAGGTGACGCGGCCAGACCAGTAACATATCGGCCAACATATCACCTGTGTCCCACGTCAGATTCTGGAGTTTATTAACTAAAAGCGCTTAATGGTTTTTGTAAAGACTAAAGAGCTTTTGCCAGCTACTGAGCAGTTTAGTTTCATGGCCAGCAGACCAACTACAACTACTTGTGGTGTTTATACGACTGGCATTCAGCCTTGAATTTGAGCATTCCTACTGACCTCATACTGGTTGAGTTCTCAAAGGCTCGTAATCCAGATCAAGTTTTGGGTTGGATATCTAGCTTTGTATCAGAACGAAGACAGGTTGTCATTGGAGGCAAGCCCACTTAATGCCACTTGTGACCAGCGCTGTTTCACAAGGATCTGTCCTCAGTCCCACTCTCTTTCTTCATTATCTGGGAGATTCAGGATTGCTAATCCTTCCAGCGAAATTTCAAAGCATGATATGAAGTATCATTGTATAAATACGTAATTGACCATAGTTATCCAGTCTAGTGCTACAAAATGGATAAATCATCTGCATGATTGGTCATAATTGTGGTATCTGCCAATAAAAAACAATAAATCTTTCTCCAATCACTTTGGTTATAATAACATTCATACGCCATATGCCATTGATCGCATTGATTTGGATTGTGTTGGCACTATTAAAGTCATTGGCATATAGATTACAACTGCGTCTCACCACTTACTATGAACCCATTGCATAACGATGTAGGCTTATGAAGCATTCACACGTAAAAAAAAACGAGAGTTAATAAATAAGTGCGTCAAAACGCGATTCAAAGTCTTTTCTAGATAAATGAATAAATAAATAAAAGAGTCTGTAGCATCAACATGAAAATTTTGTATTTTTAGTTAACATGGGGTTTATGTGTTGTGGTGAGACCCTGTCCCAACGTGACAAGAGACTGATTCTACTGAGTGAATTACAAGTAGTCTATTCCTCGCATGCTGCCTATTGTTCGATTTACTTGCCCTGAAATTACATAATACTACCTCATGCATTATCTATTCAAAAGCATTACTAGGTGTATTATTTTGCTTCCTGTCAGGTTTAGGAAAGAGACGGCCATTATCTGATGGTACGAAAGATCAGTCTTCCTTAAGATTCTCTTGGAAAGTCTCAGTCACACAATATACTACACGAAATCCTAAAAAAAAATACACTTTGGAACAAACTTGGTCTAACGTTTGCTAAAAATTTTAATGGTTTTGTCAAAATTACATACAAATATTAAATATCGATCGACTGAAGCTTGCTTACTCTTAGTTCTAAGTTGTAGCCTTACTGTCATTCGTCATTATGTAAAAGATAATGACCAAAATAACTTGACCTTCCTAAACCATGCTCAAGGTGCTTGGTACTGTGGTCTATTGTTTAGGAATGGCCAAGGTTTGATAGCATAATCCTACTTAATGTCCACTCGCAAACCAATAATATTGAACAGCATAATCTCTGACGATGTGATTTCCCGTCCATCCATGTCAATCGTTCCATTCCAAAAGGCCTATTGTTACGAAAACCAAAATAAATATATGGCTGTTGATTAAAAAGGTAATTCTATTTCCCTTGTTTGCTTATGAAGAACTGAGGATTTAGGCAACAATTCTCAAACAATGCTTGTTTAAAATACCTTCTATGTTACAATGTTTTCGGTGTTGTCTGATGGAGAAGTTCCATATTCCCCTTCTTCGCTGAAGGGACATTTCAGGTTGGAGAAAGATTGCACTAAACAATTAAGTTTCATCATTACATGCACACCACCACTTGAGAGTAAAAGGCTAACTAATAATATTCGACTAGTAATATTAGTGTCAACTAACACATAGCACTGCTGCTACAACATTAGGCACAAAACAGAGGTGTAAATAAAGATTATAATCTAAATTTACGACCAGCAGTTTTCCCGCTGAAGCCTTAACAATGAAAAAAAGCATTTTGACTATTGTTACCTCCTTGCCATTCTCGTAAATCGGACACGCATCATTTATATGCTATGATTGTTTAATACGACCTCGAAGCATTGGTGCATTAAAAGGCCAGAACAGTAGTAGTATAGGGAACAAGTAGACACAACTCATGTGTTGGTGAAAGGTAGGAAAGATGGAGCCTTCCACCAAGATTATAGCTGCCTGAGGCTCAACTGTTCTGGTGGCAGCTCCAGCTCCTATACAAGCAGTGGAGGCCACACAAAGAGGCAAGAGTGGAAAATAATCCATTCCCATAACATTCACCATTCCGACTCATTTTTCCTTACTTAGAAAAGAGCTAGGCTGTTGAAGGAAACTTGGTCATTTCCAAGGACAACGAGCTAGGACTATAATGAGATCAAAGCATTTTCCTGGGCACATAATTTCAATTTTAAGTACAAACGCAATGTGTATTTAATCGTAGAAGAGCATTGGTGAAACCTGCATTTTTCTCGTGTTGTTGATCATGTTTCCATTATGAACAAGTAAAAGATTTTTTTGATACCGCTTCATGGCAGTGTTGTATGCCAACTGCGTAAAAGACTCATTCGTTAACCAGGGATTCTGCCAATTTGCAGAAAGGAAATGTAGCTCTTATTTAGATGTAAAATTGAAAACAAGCCACAAGAGCGCTGGTACACTTTACAACTGGTTATTCTTACAACCTTCGTATTAAATGCAGAAAATCAAAGCAATAAAACTTAGTATTTCGTGGCACTTATCTATAAAAAATCGGCCACTTAATCAAAAGTAAACTGCTAAAAAGTAACATTGCCTTTTCGTAATTTTTTTAAATTCAAATTTTATTTTGCTCCATAACTTTAAGTTTCCTTGGCATTTTATAGCGCTTGCCATGAAATCACATTCTTGTTTTTCCCACTTTTAACTATATCAAACAAGGAAACTCATTTCAAAGACTGTCACTTACGCAAAACCAAAATTCCTCCAAGTTCCACAATTCAAACTTGCAAATTTTCGGCTATATACTGATAGGCTTCTTCAGGCAAGAGTCATGAGACTTGCACAACAACAACAACCACCACCAACAACAAACTTCTCCAAGTCCACTACATTCAAATTTCCCTCTCCTTTCCCAGTGAGCCTTGGAACTCAGTCAGCTCCTCAAGGAAACTCAATGGCGTGAACACCGGGGGCAGCTTATCTGTTTTATTTTAAATGTAATCAAAAAAACGTTACTGTGTCATTAACTTCCGTTTTTTCTTTTCCTTAGGGAATGTCATTGAATGCAGGCTACCGTGAAGGAAATGAAGATTTAATGTACAGGGAACTGTTGACGACATCTGGGACATGCATGACTTTTACGCCAAGTTAGTAACAGTTTGAATAATATGTCTTTATACAATCTAAGTTTCAGCTGCACTAAATGTGTAAGGACCAACTCATTTAAGCGAGACCGGTCAGCTACTGATCTGTGCCTAAATATAAACAAAAAATATAACAACACGACAGAAAAGGCTGACACTTTGTTTGGTCGAGACTTCCTTAGCCATAAAAGAGAAAATGGTCTTATTATATATATATTTTATCTGGATAGGATGGACGTTAATGTTGTTGTTTGGTTTTGGTTTACGTTTACCGTTGCCGTTTATTTTCAAAATTGTGTTTGGTTATAAGTAATAACGCAGTCTGATCGACATGACTTCTTTACAAGTGTGATGTCATACTCAGAGTGATAAAGCCGAAATACTAACATAGATCAACAGTTCCACCATTACTGCTTCGTCAAAGGTAGGGAAGGTAACCAGTCCACACATAATACACCTGCATACGTTTTAACCATAGTGTGTGCCAGAGACAAATTAGCAGCAGGTAACTGGGGTGGGAGGAAGGAGCTAAAATTATCATTGGGGAGGCAGCAAACAAATGATTCATTGCCCAACCAGAAAACAAATGGTACCCATTGCTCTGAATAAAGTTGTAACTAAGTCCTTTGTTCCTCAACAGCATATCTCACACGATCCAGTGTGCAAAAATCGTCCTTTTGCTAGATTTTTGTTAAGGGTATTGCAATATTTATATCAATAGTTTTACAGTGTTGTGGCTGTAATACACTGGTTTACTTGCAGAGACTGAAGTCGTCTACCAAGGATTATTTACATACATGAAGATAAAGAATAATGGCCCAATGCTTGCTGAAAACACCAATCTGTATTGGAGGGTAAGTTATTAACTGAGTTTGCTTTCCTCCAAGAGAGGAGGACCTATGGAGATATGCACCTATGGACCTATTTCGTAATATGTATTAATCAATGTTAATTCACTACCTATAATTTTACACTGTATTTTCTAGACTCACAATTTACTCAAATAACTTGATAATCTAGATAAAAATGTCTGTTGAGTATTGGGCAGCCTGGTTTCTAGAGCTAAGAGAATAGTGACAGCCACTGAGAAGTAACTGCTAAGGTAGCTGCACTGCAATCGTTACGAATTGAGCCATGTTCACGCACGTGTGCTGGGGTTGTCCATTGAAACATGAAACTTGGCTACCCTATAAAAGGAAGATTGGTGCTGCCCTGGACTACAAGTCCCACACATAAGATGGTGTGTGGATGGGACCTTTACCTACAAGACCAAAACGAGAATCATAAAACGATGTAAATTTGACAACTAACGGAAACCGTAGAAAGTGAATCCAAAGCGCCACCTAAAAGTCGACCAAGTCTGGTACGCCTAAACGTAACGCGGAAGGGAAAGCAACGAAGAGGATAATTTAGGGCCTCAGTCATAATTCAGTGTTGCATCTCATTTATTCGATTCCGAAACCTTTACACCCGGGATCCAAGTCCAGGATTTTAATGACTCTTTCAACGTACGGAACCCATTGCAATGGTTAGTTTATGCCATTTTTGAGGATGCTACCATCTTGGGGGACCACCATTCCACCTGGTCCAAAAGGAAATCCACCATTGTGGAAGCCATCATTTTGGCGATGCCACCAAGAAAACACTGACAACGTTAACCACTGTTGGCGTCGCCAAGAAGACGCCACCACTTTTGGACACACAGGTATGCTTTACAGTGTGAAAAACCAGACACTCCATGAGTAAAGCCGCAGCTGCTGTACTTTTTAATGTGCTCCCAGCCAAAGCCATGATGCCAGAAGGAGAGAGGGACAATATAGCTAGGTAATTCCAATCGGTAATTCCTAGGTTCTTATACTTGCCACAATGGACATGAGCAGGAAGCATTACACAGCCCTTTTCTTCCCGAAAAAGAAAAGAGAAGGGCCATGTGGTGGGAGAGTTCTCACTCTACTAATTCCACTGGTAGCCTGCGCTACTTTGCAGCTTTCAGATTTCACAAACATGGATGGATGCCATGTCCTTTGAAGGATGTGTTTGAACTTTCACCCGCTGAATTACAAATGTTAACCCATAGCCGCCTAGATACGAACGTGCACCTTCAACGCATAACAGCGAAAAACTAAGTCCCAGCGCGAGCTTTTGTGAGGGGGCCCCTGGGACCCCGAGCAAAGCGGGCGATCACAGCCCAGTGGTCAGCGTTGTCGCTCAAACCAAGAGAATGCCGGTTCGAATCCTTGAACCGACCCGAGTACCAGACGGAGTCTAAAAAAAAGGGTCTGGATGTTTTTTCGGGCGGTTATGGGTTAACAAGTAAAGTTAATTGTAACACTAACAATGAAGAGCAAGTGTTGGACCTGTTAGGAAGGTAAAATACTTCAAGGTGATTGACTTGTAGGCTGGTTACCTACAAGTACTGCTACCCGGCCTACTGTTCATTTAGTACACAACGTGGCAATTTTTTTATGAAGAGGATGACATTTGGGCTAAATAGAGCATCTCCATCACTCGCCCGGATGAAGAAATCACCTTAAATGACTAACTTTTCTCCAACATTATCACGCTTTAAATAAACACAGATGCAAACCAACCTATTTACGTTGCCTTTTGGACTTATTTGTCGGACAGCCTGAGCGTGGAATCGAACTTTTAAACCAAAGGCCGAGGCCCTACCACTGAGCCATACTGACACGGCCAATACGCAACATCCACAGGCAGCATTTAACACGTGCATATATACATATAAACAAACACTTTCCAATCGCCACTGGAGGGATGTTTATTATTTTGCCGCACCACACTCCGAGTGAAACGATTGGAGCACACAGAGTGTGGCGGGGCAAATAAGCATCCCTCCAGTGGCAACTGGGAAGTTTGTTCATATGTATATATGCACGTGTTAAATGCTGCCTATGGACGTTTCCTTTTGACCATGTCAGTATGGCTCAGTGGTAGGGCCTTGGCTTTCTCGAGTTGTAGGTTGTAGGTTGTAGTTGTAGGTTGTAGGTTGTAGGGTGAGTTGTTCTCGAGTTGTAGGTTCGATTCCTTGCTCAGTCACTTTGACATATAAGTCCGAAAGGCAACGTAAATAGGTTTCCATCTGTATTTACTAGTTCTTGTTGAGCCTTTGCCTTTCCGTCTTTAATCATGCTTTATAGTCATGATGCCGTAGAATTATTGATGATTTTGACCATCACTTAACACACATCACAAATGTTTTTTCAGAATTTGCAGGAAGCCTACCTGACTGCGTCAATAAAAAAATTCAGTTCTGCATTAAAAAAAGTCAACTATTTTGGACACACCGTCACTTCTAAAGCCATCAGTTCAAATCCAGATAGAGTTGAAGTAACCAAAAACTTTCCAGACCCAACTAATGTGAAGGGAGTTCTGAAATTTTTGGCATATTCGGCTTCTTCAGGCTTACAGCCCTCTCCTCCATGAGAAAGCTGCCATGATTAACGACCTTCTGATGCAATCAGCCAAGTGGAACTGGACACCAAAGTGCTCACAAGCATTTCAAGGTTTAAAAGATAAGCGTATCGGGGTGACTTTGCATCTTCTAAGTATTTCAAGACCTTTTGAAATACATGCAGACAGCAGCCCAAGTGGGCACACAGCAATCCTTCTTCAAGAACAAGACGACAAAGGACTACTACCAGTCTTCTATGCATGGAGATGACTCAACCAAGCCACAAAGAACTATACAGCGTCTGACCTTGAGATGTGCTGGGTAATGTTTAGACTGAGAAAGTTCAAACCTCATTTGAAAACACAAGATTTAAAATTTACAGTAACCACTCTGCACTATCACAAACACAATCATTTAAAGAGCCAGCAGGATGACTTACACATTAGATCCTCGACTACGACATAAAAGACAAGAAAAGAACCTTGCGTGATGAGCCAAAAGTCATCTCCAGGTTGTTCAAACTGGATCAACCAAATAAGGAGATACATGAAAACTTCAGAATGGAGATAAACGTGACAGACACACCGGCGAATGAAAAATTTTCTTTCAAATGAAAAATTTTATAAGGCCCAAAGCAAGACACAGAAATCTTGCTACAGATCGCTAAGCTAAGTGGTAGGCCAATCAGTGATCCATCACTGAAGGAGGCAATGAATCAACCTAAGCCAAGGTCTGATAGGCTTTATATATTTCAGATTCATTTTCTTAAAAACACACACTCTAAGAAATCTGAGCGAATGAGTGGCTCGTGACAGCATACTAAAGATTGTTGTGCAAAAAGCGGCTCATGGCTCTTTGTTGATAGGACTTGGACGGGTTCAAAAGATTATACTAACACTGTAAGAAACGGTAACATAAAATGGAATGATGATTCATGTGGTGAACTACGTCAAAACCTACAAAAATTATCAACTCGTGAAAACCTCAAACCGAAAACCATGGAACCACTTAAGTCATTTTAGGAATTTCAGACATCTTGTAGGACCACTTCCTGCACGAAATCGGGGTTCCGTTGAATCCTGTTAATTGTAGACGAAATATCAGGGTACAACAAATTTTTTTTCACTAAGGGACTCGTCATTATCTATCGCCGAACGGACCGGAGGAAATTGGGAAGGGGCACGTGAATTTTTTTGAACCTCTTGCGGGAGGTCTATATTTTTCGGGTTCAATCAGAAGGGGATTCACAAAAAACACTGGCCAAACTAGATGAAAGAGTCAATTTTGGATCTGAAACATGACACCTTCAATAGTCAACATTTCTAAAAAGGCATCACCATCTGCGGTTCACGTAATGTGATATTTACAAAGTTTTGATGCTATCAGTACCAGAAGAAGCTACCAATACTATTGAATAGTTTTTTCAATAAACTTTCTAGAAGAGCCTTGCCTCCTAGTTTCTTGGCTTCTTCTGTGTTTCAGGTGGTGATTTTGTTACGGATCTGTGCATACAACCAAACAGTTCATTCATCATACCTATTGTATCGAATTCGACACAAGATGAGTGTAAGAACGGTCAGTATATTATAGAACTTTTTAACCCAACATGTCTTGTCGTTAAAAACGTGGCCTATTTTCTTTACAACCTTGTGGAAACTTGACAGCATGGAGTGTTACTTACTTAATTTGAATACAGGTAATCATATGCAGACAGTCTCAATAGGCATACGAAAACCACATATTGGGAGAGGGGGGACACACTATTTTTTAACATTTAGAGGGCAGGTCGAGATTTTTTTCAGAGTTTCAAAAAAGGGGTCACTGAAAGTTTCATGGTCACATTTTCATTTCCTCTGCTCTCCAACCATAAATAATGGCAGTCCCTAAAGGCAGCGAAGACAAAACTGGTGATTTCTGCACTTTCCTGGATGGTAACTCACTAGGGTTTACCATCCAGAATTTACACGGACATAGGATCCTAATTTTTCAATAATGCATGTATGGCAACAATGCAAAAGCTAGGAATCAAGGCAGACTACTGCACTACACATTTTCTAGCCAGCAATGAACAGAACAAGCCAACAAAGAACTACAACACTTACTACGCACCTTTGATGGCAACCATTCAGAACTGGCCAGAGAAATTGGTAGGGTTTGTGTGGTGGTTCGAAGCCAAGTCAACTCGGCAGTAGGATTCAGTCCATGGAAAATCGTTACAGGCAAGAACTTGTCCTACACGTGGACGCATTAACAGGTTGCTTTGCAGGGAATAAAACACCTGAAGCTAGAAGAACAGATGTTTTGCTTCGCTCCATTTAAGGCCATAATACTGCCCTACAATTTTACCTGTATATAAATGAAACGTCCTACAGTGCCGACCCACGAAGAGCTAGTGTTTTGCTTACTAACCAAGGCATGAGTCTTTACAATTTGAAAATTTGACTTTGTAAAGAAACACCTACTTATTGTAAGCAGTTGAGTGTATTATTGATTTTATTTGCACCACAAAATGTAGTTGTTTGAAAGAAAACATACCGTAGTAAAGTAACTAAAATCGTTTTTCAAATTTCGAAACAGTACATGGTACATCTGGAGGAAGACGTTCCATTCATAAGGTACATGATGCCGTTTCAAAGTGTGTATGCTAGATTCGGAATTACCACTCAAGTAGCTCACCGTGTAGAAGAGGTAAATTTGAAGAATGATTTCTTTGTTAATCTTTATATTGCTCTTTGAGACATTTTTGTGTTTCATGTGTTTAAAGACTTACTAAAGATTGTTACCTCACTAGTCTAGTTTTCAGCGCTAAGCAACCTATTGTTTTGCTTGCACTTCTTTGCAATGTGTATTCGACTCTATTTTTCTATTCTCCTGCCTCTATTTACGTATTTACGTTGTTAACTATGAATACTGAATAGGTGGTTCCATAAACTAGGGTGAGTTAAGTGGAAACTACATACAATAATTGTTCTCAAAGCTATAATTTTTAAAATGAACTTTAAAAATTGTTATGTTTGTACTGTAATTATGTACACCAAAACAAATTGTTTTGGCAAACAAGTTTTCTTGAACAGGAAGTGATGCCCTGCAGGAAATAAAAAATGGTTTCCTTCTAGAAACATCGTTTATTTAGCAAAATTGATGTTGCTTCTGAATTACTACACCAGTTACGTAAAAATTCCTAACTTTTACGTAACTGGTGTAGCAATTCAGAAGTAATATGAATTTTTTCATAAATAATTTTTTTATTTAATTTTCAAAGTGACATTACAAGACAATGCAACCAAATGGCATGATTCAACCTTCCTTTTAATAGTCATTTCATTTAACATAGATTTTAATGTCGTTTTTTTGGGGAAAATATTATCTCAGGTGTGAAACAGATACTTGAAATTGAGATTGAAATTGTGATTTAGTTATTTACATTCGCGTGCGAGGCATGTATACTGTTTTTTAGGGGTCAAAGTTGCTGATTCAGTTATTGTAACTCATATATGAGGTATTCATAGTGATGTTTAAGGGGTTAGGGATGCTTATTTAATTATCTTAACTCTTGTGTGAGGCATTCTTAGTCTTTTTTACGGGGTTAAGGTAACTGATTTAGTTATTTTACTTTTTGTGGAGGCATTCATAGTGGTGTTGAAGGGGTTAAGGATGCTAATTTTGTTACTGTAACTCTTGTATAAGGCATTCATACTTGTGTTTGGGAGGTTAAGGATCCTGATTGTCTTTGTAGTGATGACCATTTGTAGTGATCGTCATGGTTAAGGCGTTGGTTTCAATGACATATATGAAGAAGCTGCTTGACTGTAAACGGTTCTTGTGTTGATCTTCCATAACATTACATTGCTACTCTTCTCATTATTGAGGCAAAATTTAACGATTATCGTCAGATGTAAGCTAAAAATGTATATTTTTTTCAGTCTGTTTGGCTAAATAGATACCAAAACCCTTGCATGTCTGGAATACCAAGAACGTTGTGCATTACTGAATGTTTGGAGCGATTGATATTTGCGAAAGTTGAGACACCATGCAGGTAAAGCCTTTGTTTCATTTAGCTCCTATCAGCCAAACTACAATCTAATCCCCAATAAGCTAATATTTTACTAAGTTCTCTCATTTTTACAATTTCGATTTTTACAATGAAACACGGTAACAGACTCTTAATAAGTAATTGTAGGTAAAAACTCTATATGGTAACAGTCTTTTAATAAGTAATTGTCCGTAAAAACTCTATATCTCACATTATCTCAATGGAATAAGTGTAAGTCCTCTGCACAAATATGTAGCACTAGCTGTTTACCCTTCAGAAATAAAGGAAATTTACTGGGTTTATCCATCCACGAGTGTAGTGTGCGAAGCATTGGTTATGACAGTGATAAGCAAACATCATGTATTCATGTAAAACATCATATTTTCATGTTTAAAAATGTGTTTGTTTAGCACCATTTCCTAAAATTGCCGGCAGTTTCCATTGACCTGGAAATATCGGTATGCCTATTTATATTACCACCGGCATCCAAAAATATGACTTATTTACCAAGCTGAATTTTTACCAGAACGGTGCATTTGCAGTGGTCAGCTGTCAAATTTTGTACGATGCATTAAATATCGCCATTAGCTATCGCCACGGAAATTGCAATTCGACTCTTTGGCGGTAACATTAAAATAGTTGGTGTTCTAATTTGCAGATAAATTAGTCCGATTACTAAGTGGAAAAATTAAATGTTTTACTGTTGGAAAGACTTTTATTGTTAAGACTGTTACTTTCTTACAACACAGTAACAACACAGTATAATGTCGTGGTCATTAAGTAATAATAAAAATAGCAACAACAGTGCAGTGGTCAGTTTTTCCCTGAATTCACCTAATTGTCACATACGAGCAGCACTTTCTTGGGTGCCTCGCCTTACAAACAATCAAAGTCTATCGTTGGGTAAATAGAAAGAATAAATGAAATGTACGCAGTGTACAAAGCTCCGACCCAACTACACACACAACCACAGCTAACCACAGCTTCGGAAAATATCACAACGATACCTCCAATACTTGTTCGCCTTAGAGTTGATGATGGTTTATATTTTTTTTTGGCTTAAATTAATTTCTTTGATTCATATGATTTTAAAATATGTGAAGCAAATTAACGTTATTATGCTGTAGATGAATTCGATTAATTTTAAACCTTATAAGATGCTGTAGAAGAAAAAGTCCAGTAAGGGCAGGGACAAAACCAAGGATTCGAACTCTTAAACCTCCAACCATGCCATGGCTACAGTGCTCTCAACAGTACTACAGATTACATACTATAACTGCTGAATGTGCCATGTAGTTGATCACACTACCTGACTGGCATATGTGGCAGGATTTGCTCGGTGTCCTTCCAGTTATGCGCTTTTTTAGATGCCCAACAAATCCTAAAATGAGAAATGGGTTGTGAACGGGTGGACAAATCCGAAGTGAATCGGTCGAATCCAGGCTAAACTGCCCAACAATTCGTACACGGGTTGAACCCGTTCACTTCGAGTCGTAATAGATCCAAGGAAGCTGGAAACAGAATGTGAACGGAATACCGAATTAGCAACATCCGCCACCAGACAGAAAATGTAACTTAAGTTACAGTGGGAGGGGGGAGGTGAAATGCTGGTTCTTATTACTTAAAAACTTAATTTTGACAATTCACTTCCGCTGGAGCCATAGCATAATTGTTGCCCCTAGGAGACACTTATGGCATGTGCTTGAAAAACCAGGAACCAACTCGTCAAGACGATGTTAAGGGCAACCAAACTAATCGGGATTCAACCCACATTTGTCTCGATTTGAAATTCTATTCTGAATTAAAGAATGGGACATCGAAAATATTACCAGCAGTATAGTGTACTTTAACTGATTAAATGTACTCTTGCTTTTATCGTCACACGTTTATCTGGATCGTGCACAGTGTATTGTAAATAAAAATTATATAAATCTTGAGACTCGAGCAGTATCAGCGCCCTGTCACCAGATGGATGTTCCGATTATACAGACACCAACTGATTTACTGCATGAATGAGCTATCTTGTCAGGAAAATCATTCTTATTAAATATCCTTACAAGGTATGTACATCATTTTGTAGTTCAAACCTTCACTGAGTTGGTGTTTGTGTCCGTCTTGTACTGGATCAGAATGAACTGTCCAACGCTCTTCGTTATTACGTAACTAGGGATTTATATTGTCCTGGTGTTATCTATCATGACCAGTTAACTCTCACTATTACCTCTCATTACTCAGCCACCACGACCACCATTTTTAATCAGTTATATTTTGTTTATTGAAGGTTACCCTACATGCGTGAAGGCGTCACACAAGTTCCAGATTGCGTAACCCCAGAAGAATTCATCACGATGTTTACAGCAACGAACGCCGTGTTATCAAGCTTTCAAGAATCCCAGTGCCCTTGTCTGCGTAAGTGCAGAGAAATTTCCTTTCCCTGGGAAGTCTTTTTAGAGCGTCCTCTACCAAACTCTTCTTTCGCTTTTGAAGTGTATTTCCCATACAACAGAATCCAACTCATAAAGGAAGTCCATCTATACAACTTTGTTGCGCTTATTTCTGACATAGGAGGCAGCATAGGATTATTTCTTGGCATTTGTACTTTACATATGCTGGAAATACTTGAGATTATTCTAATCAGATTACCGAAAACTTACTGGTGCCATCCAAGAGCAGCTTCCATTGAAGCCGTGGGGTAATAATTTCTTTAACATATTACGTAATCGATAGGCCAACGAGTAAGTTAAACGACCGAAAAAAGGCCAGTCACATGTTGCCTGCTACGTTAGCCAACTATATACACCATGTGTTTATGTTCTGTGACCATCCTGGAAATGAATATACGTCGGATAAAGGAACCAAGCAAATGACATGGTAGACTCGAACACCAACCCCTATTAATCCAATTAAATGCACTTGACCAACACTTACTCTAATTGCTGGCTTACACTTTACAAAAACTTGCCCGTGTTCCTTGCTACAGAACACCTTATAAACACCTACCTCTATTGCTCGCAAAGTACTCCTTACAAACACTTGACCTTTTTGCTCGTTAAAGAGCATCTTACAGAGACTTTCCCTTAATGCTCACCAAAGTACATCTTACGTATAAACTTAAACCTAATGCTCACTAGAGCGCACCTTACTAACACTTATCCTTTTTGCTCACCAAAGTACACCTTATAAACACTTACACTTATTGCTCGCAGTGTACACTTTACAATATTTAACCTTATTCCTCACAAAGTGCACCTTATAAACACTTATCCTTGTTGTTCGTCAAAGTGCATCTTGCAAACCGTTAACCATATTGGTCACCAAAGTGCACCTTATCAACACTTACCCTTACTGCTCTTTCACCAATCACCAAAATAAGGTCCAATTATTTAATACTGAAACGAAAATGTGTCCAATGTTATAAATCAAGTTACTTAGAACTGAGAACACCATTTCTGAATCCTAATTCCAACGTAGTAGTTCTCATTCAAATATGTTGTGAAAATATTAGCCGTGCAGCAGTTTGTGTACTCGTAGCCTGATTTGTATAGGCCTAAGGACACCCGTGCACTAAGCGACCAAGCCATGTGACCAGGTCGCAAACGAGAATGCTAACAGTATATGTGACACCGCGCACTTGGCAATCATAGCCAGTCAGTTGCAGCAGCCACGGGGATCCCTGGCGGCAACAGGCGACCACAGGGCAACATACTTGATCCGTGGTCATTTCTCACCATGTGATCGAGAATTATCAATGAATAACGGACGGGGCCGCGCGGCACGTCGCCGTATTGTTTTGGCCGCTATGACTACTGGCCTCACGACTTGGCCGTCCCGTGCGCGGGGGCCATTAGTATGATTTTAATTTACCACACCATCGTCATCTTTTGTCAATTCTTTCTTCCGAAACCTGTATTTAGTATTTAGTTAGTGTGTGTGCCGCAAACTTAATATTTTCTATGAATGTACGGACATTTATGTACTGCAAAAATTGTACTAATGACATTTTATTCTGTACTGTGTGACATGTTAAAGAGCACTCCATGTTCATATAAATAAAAGAAGCAGAGAATATAGGAATTAAGTCAATTAAAGTTCAAATAGAACACATAAACACATAAAGTATTAAAAACAATGGTTTCGGGATTGCTGCATCCCGCTACCAAGTGCAAAGATACATCAAAGTAGTATTATGCCTTAGTCAAAAGGAGTTAAACAAAATAATTTTAAAAGAACACCAAACAGTGTTTTTGATGAGTTCCTCTTGACTACAGCATAATAGTCTCTTGGTGGAAATTGGCATTTGATAAGGAGGTGCAGCAATCCCCAAAACGTGTGTAAAACCGTATGTTTTAATGTGCATTTTTACACGCTTTTAATTGACTTCACCTGATCTACTGCTTTTATCAAGGACCACGCTAGTGGTCTTCCTGCCAAGTTCAATATTGTCACACTTCATTGTAACTTCATTGTAAGAAAGTCATTGTTTAATTCCTGCATTATTGTTGGATGGCTACTAGCTTTTGGGTAGATGACCGGTCAGACGACCGGGTGTGGTTAACGCTCGCTAAAACTCTCTGACTCTTTTGACTAGCTTTTGGTACTTTAACAAAAACCAGAGCTTAGTGTATTTCACGATGGCGAGTATAAATACCTATGCAGCGAAACAGTTTGAAAATTGTTGAAAATGGGCAGACTTTGTGTCCTGACAAGCAATAATTTTATTTCAATCAGGTACATGAACTGTATCAATGTCATAAAAGTGCGTGAAGATCGTTGATTTCAGCTGACTACTATATCTAGTATGATAGAGTAAAAAGGACGGTAACAGATTATGTGAAGGCAAACCAAGCAGTGCTACATAAAAATACAAACAACCTTTCGAAAATGTTCAATTTTCGTCATCAGGTTAGTAATAAAATTAAAGCATGGCGAAAGCCACTAAGTCATCCTACGTTAAAAGCATAAAACAGTTATTTAAAACGGATAAAAACCACCAATTTCTCCCCTCAAAAGACGCAGAAATGGCAGCCGAAAAGCAACGACCCACCTGCTCCGTTGGGAAACCAAGTCGCGAGGCAAGGTGTATGCAAATCAGGGTGACGTGTTTCACAGGTGCTATGCATTCATTATGGGGGTTGCACAATATGCCTGGTAAAAGAGTCGAGTTTAAGTGTTTTAATTACATGAAAATATTCTTTAAGAAATTTATTATCTGGCACTTAGTAGTTATGTACATGTGTATGGATGACAAGCGTTTCAAGATTAATTCGTGCTCTAGTGTGTTATTCTCGAAACAAGATTTAAACCTTGTCCAAGTTGGGGGTGTGGCCTGTTGCATATTTGTCAAGCGACTTGCCTATTGAAAGACAGTGTTGCACCAAAGAATTGGATTCGACTTTTAATTTGAAGTTTGATTTATGGGATGCCATACGTTCCTTAAGTTTTTGAAGGGATTGTCCTACATACGTAGCAGTACAGGTTGGCTTCGTACAAGGAATTCGATAAACAATATTGCGTGTGGAAAACATGTCGTCTCATTTGTTATTGTTTTTATTTTCATGGTGTATGGTTAGCTGCTTAATATTTTGGTGGCTGTTTGAAACAAGTCGGATGTTATTGGTGTTAAGTTTCTTCTTAAGAAATCTTGTTTCGAGAAAAACACACTAGAGTACGAATTAATCTTGAAACGCTTGTCATCCATTATACACATACACCACCTGTACATAACCACTTAGTGCCAGATAATAAATTTCTTGAAGAATATTTTCCTGTAATTAAAACACCTAAACTCGACTCTTTTGCCAGGCATATTGTGCAACCCCCGTAATGAATGCATCGCACCTATGGAACACGTGACCCTGATTTGCATACACCTTGCCTCGCGACTTGGTTTCCCAACGGAGCAGGTGGGTCGTTGCTTTTCGGCTGCCATTTCTGCCTCTTTTAAGGGGAGAAATAGGTGGTTTTTATCCGTTTTAAATAATTGTTTTATGCTTTTAACGTAGGATGACTTAGTGGCTTTCGCCATGCCTTAATTTTATTGCTAACCTCTTTAGAAATGTTGTTTGTATTTTTATGTAGGACTGCTTGGTTTGCCTTCACAAATAATACTATATCTAGACACACGCTAGTGTGTCGCCGCAAGTTAGGCAACAAACAACACAACAAACATCACATCGATTCAATTGTCGTGGTTGTAAGCCATTGTAGCACAACGCCATAACTTCAAGTGTCTTATATCCTGAAGAAGAGTTGGGCACATTTCAGGTAATTGGATAAAAAAAATAATACGGTACAAAATCTTAAATTGTGTTGAAATCGAGAGCAATGTCCCACCTGACAAAAATTAACTCGTGTAGGAATGACAGCTAAGCTGATTTCAGTGCAAAATCTGACCCTCAATAACGTTGCAAATGTGCAAATAGCTAGCTAGCTAGCAAATTCTAGTCCGCTCATCCCCATGTTAAATCCCGTAGGGTAATTATTTATCGATACCGAGATAACAGGAAGGCTTCCAGCTATGATATTGAACAAATGGGTGCAGTACAATACGAACTGCGTACCTTTTATGGTTCGGAGCCTGGGGTGTAACAGGGATGGCGTGGGAGGGTGCATAAGTACGAAAATATTGTTATAACCATTGATAATATTGTCGGCATGGTCTCTCATTAGACGTTCAAAGTTCAGACAATGACAACGTGCATACTGATTTGATTGATTTGATTTATTCATACGAGAGCTTACACGGGCTTGACCCCCTCACGCTCTACTCTTACCTTACGAATTAACCTAACAATAACTCCAGTGGTGCCTGCTCTGCCACTACCGCACACATACACACTTACACACACACCAACACACACAAAAATTCAGAGACATACACCACCACTCACTCACCTCCCCACCACACGCCAGCCACCTTCTCCCACCACACGGTGCAACTAGCAACACTAGCTTCCCCCGCCGCCAAAACGACCAGTTCGGTCACAAAAAAACAACTACTCCTCTTACGGTGCCCCGAAACCCTTTCCCACGAGGAACCAACCCAAGAGCTTTGCCGAGCGACCATCCTGGGCCGAAAACCGCATGCCTAGACACACACTAGTGTATATAAATCTAAACAACGTTGCTAAAGAATTTGTATTCACGTCCAATTCACGAAAAATAAACAAACTGTAAAAAAGAAAGCAAAATAAACAAAGCCACAAACAGGTAAAGAGGCCACCAAGTTGACGGCGGTTCGGCTCTTCAAAGGAGTGATATCAACACACCAAATCTAACTAAATAAAACAAATTATAACAAAATTAAAACCAAACCGAAAACCTATAAAGAGGTGACTAAGTTGAGAATGGTCCGGCCTGTAGGCAAAAGGTAGTAGCAAATTGTAAAAAACCAATTTCTTGTTGCCGTGGCACTTTATTACACATCTGCACGGTAGTGGCGTTGAGTCAATACACAATTAAAAAAAAACAGTGATGTCATATCAAAAACCAAAACTGGTAAAAGGGGCCACCAAGTTCCGATAGGTTCGGCCCTTCAAAGGAGTGATAACACACCAAAACATTCACCAACTTAATCACACCGAATAATACTTTGGATGTTAAATGAAAACTTAAACATTGCTACCGAAGGTAGCAATGTTCTAGTTTTCATTTAACCTTCGAACTATTATTTGGTGCGATTAACTTGGCGAATGTTTTGGTGTGTTGATATCACTCCTTTGAAGGGTCGAACCATTCGGAACTTGGCGGCTCCTTTTTACCAGTTTTGGTTTTTGATATGATACAATTATACGGACAATGCTTCCATTGTACTGTGGACAGCCATGTGCATGTGCATGCAGTGCCATGTGAATGTTATTTTCTCATTGTACCAAGGTTTGCTTTGTTTGTATAATTTTATGTGTTTGTGATGAAGAATCCGCTGTGATTTGAAAATTACTGCGTGCTGTTTTAAAAAAAAATTTAAACCAATGAGAAGAGGGCCAGAAAAATCTGGTTTGATTTCTTGACTCCCATTCGCCTAATCTCAACCCTGCTGCTTCGTGATTCGTGGCTTAAAAGCATCGTGTAAAAGTCGCAATATTTAAATATATCAGAAATACTATTGACGTTTTCGTTAAACACAAGTTTAAAAAAAAAAGCAAGTTTTTAATGATTTTCAAAAAATTATGTGCTGTAATAAAACAGAAACCTTTTTTTTTTAAATCGTTCTCTGCACCCGTTTTAAGAGCTACTTATAGTGTTGCAAAACGTTAATCTAAGATTTTAATTGAAGTATTGTTTTTGTTACAACACGTCAGTTTTTGGAGCTTGCCTTAAACGAAAAGTCAATGTTTAATATGTGTTTTTTAAAAAATGCTAGCCTCTACTATTTAAAATAAATCACTACCGTATTATTATTCAAACACTCCATCACTGTATGTGTTTTATAATGTTGGAATTAATACTAATGTTTTGTAAGGTATTTAATTAACCAAGTCTGTTTGTAAAAGGCCTTTGTATGGTTTTCATCTAAAATGTCTAAAAATATTTTAACGTGTGTCAAAACACCTATTTGTAAGGTGGACTGAATGTTTAAAAATTTGCCAGTTTAGCAGGCCGGATACATGAGCCGGATACATGGGCCGAAAATAATTGTTGCAACTTGGCCGATTTATTTATGGAGCAAAACACAACAGGATCATCCGCCCTGTACAGTGAAAAAAACACATATAAACCGAATTAAAAAGAAGGGAGAAATCAGAACCAGGACCTAAGGCTTGGTAAACGTACTGGGTACATCAGGTCGTGCATTGTCACCAGCACGTGTTGAGCTATTCTTCCATCATTTAACTTGCTCAGAATGGTTTTTCCATGGTTTTCATTGACAGTCCCGGTCTGGGTTTACCTCAGATGACGGTTGATGATTGCCTAGGATTTTAAAAGCTCTAAATGTTTTCAGTAGAAGATGCCTGAAAATAAACCGGTGCAAGGTTAGAAACGTTGGGTGTTGGAGTTATAATTTTATATATGCAAGCTTTATTGGCTTCCTTTCTTTAAAAAAATTACGTCACTTACAACATCATTTGTAATTTTCACTTCGATGTTCTGTCTTCTTTATATTAATGTTAGTGTAATGTGACTTAAATGCTAGGCCGATTTTTGTTTAGAAGTGTTGCCACGGGTGTGATGAATGCCCACTAATGACCCGCTTAGTGTAGCTGTGAAGAGCCATAATTTGGGCAATATGCACATCAAGCTAAAAGCATAACTTGGTACACAAGTCACTCTTTCCAGTACAAATCGAGATAGCTATTGAGCCTTCTCAAGATTTACTTCTGGGGCCCCCCCCACGGCCCTCCTGTGGCCCCACACACCCCCCTTCCATGAGGCTGGTGACAGACTAATTCTTTTAGATCATGCTAAAAACTTAAATTGTGTGACACAAGTCATTCTTAACTGTACACTTCGAATAAACTATGGAACCCGCACGACATACCCCCCAAGGCCCCCTCAAGGCCACCCAGTGGACCCTCCCTTAGGATTGACCAACAAAGTCTTGCTGATTGAGCTAAAAGGATGAAATTTGGTGCACAAGTCACTCTAAGCAACAAAAATCAAACTATCTATAGCCCTCCCCCAAAACCATCTAGGCCCCCCCCCCCCCTTCCGAGTGTCCCATGCCTCAGGATCGAGCTAAAAGCATGACATTTGGTACAAACGTAACCATTAACAGTACAAATCGAACTAACTATAGAGCCTTCTCCAGATGCCTCTCAAGGAACCCCAACGCCCACCTGTGCTCCCACCCTCAGGCTTGACCAAAAAATTATTGTAGATCATTCTAAAAGAATGAAATTTGGTACAAAAGTCACTCTTAGCAGCAAATTGAACTAGCTTTAGAGCTTCCTGCAGATACTCCCCAGCAACCCCCGTGCCCCCCACCATCCCTCTCCCTGAGGGTTGACAACAAATTCTTGTAGATCGAACTAAAAGCATGAACTTTGGATCATAAGCCCCACTTAGCAGTACAAATCGAACTAGCTCTAAAGTTCCATCCACACACCCCTCCCAAAGCCACCCCATGCCACTTCATTCAGGCTTGATTAAACAATTCTCGCAGATCGAACTAAAAGCATAAATTTGGTAGAGAAGTCACTCTTAGCAGTACACATCAAACAATCTATATAGCTCCCTCCAGGTACCCCAAGGCCCCCCAGCACCCACCCTCCATCCACCTCTCTCAGGCTTCAACAGAAAATTCTTGCAGTTCGAGCTGAAAGCAGGAAATTTCGTACACAAGTCACACTTAGTAGTGCAAATATAACTAGCTATAAAGCCCCCTCGTGGTGCACCCCAAGGCCCCCCAGGCCTCCTATGCCCCGTCCCTCAGGCTTGACCAACAAATTCTTGGCAGTCGAGCTAAGCGCATGAAATTTGGTTCATAAGCCCTGCTTAGCAGTACAAATCGAACTAGTTATAAAGCCCCATCCCCACACCCCTCCCAAAGCCACCCCATGCCACTTCATTCAGGCTTGATCAAAAAATTCTCTCAGATCGAACTAAAAGCATGAAATTTAGTACACAAACCACTGTTAGCAGAACAAATTAAACTAGGTATACAGTTCCCTCGAGAAATCCCGCAAGCCCCCCTTGTGCATCCTACTTGAGGCTTATTCAACGATTACATGCAGATCGAGCTTCATGAATGAAATTTGGGGCACAAATCACTCTTAGCAGTACAAATCGAACTAGCTATGCAGCCCTCCCGAGATACCCCCAAGGTCCTCCTATGCGCTCTCCCTCCAACTTAATCAACAAATTCTCTCAGCTCTAGCTAAGAGAATGAAATTACATAAGTTACTGTTAGCTGTACAAATCGAACTAGCTGTGCAGTCCCCTCGAGATATTGCCCGAGGGCCCCTGTGCCCCGTACCTCAGGCTTAATCAACAATATTTTGCAGATCGAGCTAAACGTGTGAAATTTAGTACAGAAGTCACTCTTAGCACTACAAATCGTACCAGCCATGGAACTCCCACAAAATAATCCCCCGAGGCTCCCCAGCTCCACCGTGTGCCCCTCCATGCGACTGATGACCAGCAAACTCTAGCAAATCGAGCTACAACCATGACACTTGGTCGTTTTTAGAAGTATTAATCAAACCATCCATGGAACCCCAATGAAAGAACCCCATAGCCTACGGCCCAGCTCCCTCTCCCACAAATTAAGCTCCCTCTCCCACAACATGTGTACCGTATTTCTTGCTTTTAGTTCGATATGTACTGCTAAGAGTGACGTGTCCACCAATTTCATCCTTTTAACTTGATAGGCAAGAATTGGTTGGTTATGCATTACAGGGATGCTTAGTGGGGGGGGGGAGGGGTATGGAGAGCATTGGGGTGTAACTGGACGGGGCTCTATAGCTAGTTCGATTTGTACCGGTAAAAGTTAATTGCATACCAAATTTCATCATTTTAGCTCGATCTGCCAGACTTTGTTGGTCAATCCTAAGGGAGCGGAGAGAGGGGGTCTGTGGGAGCCTTGTGGGGTATTTCGTGGGATTTCCATTGTTTGTTCGAAATATACAGCTAAGAATGACTTGACGTATGACACAATTTAAGCTTTTAGCATGATTAGGTAGAATTAGTTGGTCAGCAACCTCGCAGAGTGGAAGGTGTGGGGCCATGGGGAAAGGGGGGAGGGGTCCAGCGAAAATCTCGAGGAGGGTCTACAACTGTTTCGATTTATATTGCTAAGCATGACTTGTGTACCAGATTTCATTCTTGTAGCTAGATGTGCATGATTTTTTTGCTTAACAGCTGTACCAGCTAAGTATGGTGATACCTACAAACCAGCCAAGTATGGTGATAATGCGATATGCCCAAGATGTTGAATTTGAATACCTTTTGTCATGAAGAGAAATGAAACTGCAGATCCCAGATGCTACGATAGATGAATTCTCCTTTTCCCATCGTCATGTATTGCAAAAGGCAAACCCCGCCAATTTCAATCCTTATGTCATATCACAATAAAATCTTGACGTCTCATTGAAAGGTATGTGACAGAATTACTGGTCGTCATGCCAACTGCGTAGAAATTGTAAACAAGTCTTTGTTAGACCTTTGCTCTATCTTACTGTGTTACGAAATTGCATGCTTGCCAACTTAGTTAATCGTATAAAAAAACGATCTAGACACAATTGGTTAGCTATAGCTGCAAACAGAGGTACGAAACGTTAGGTGTGTGCCAGCAATGCATTTCGGAACACGCAACAGTTGATGAAATGCCCAAATGGAGTTGTTATTTATATTATAAAAGGATTTCTTTCATTCCATTCGCTGAAAATTCCTTGAATTTTTGACGAATGGTTAATATTCATGTAAAATTCAAAAACATATTTGTAAGTATTTACAAAGACATCAACAAATAATTGATGTCAAAAAAGTGCTTACTAGAAAAGCTAATTGGTCCCAGTATCACATAAGGGAATGCTGGGATATGCTAAGGAATTATGGACTATACAAGGCCTGATTGAGAGGAAGGCAGCTCTGTCGCTCCTGGCTAAGTGATGGGAACAGGTAAAATTAAAAAACTTCTTGACTCCAAAATCCATTGTTTTCTTATTTGTGTTGTGGATTATAATTTATTACAGGCTAAATTGACAAGTGGGCATGAGGATTGAAAGGGAGGGAGCATAGCTAATTTGCCTCGTTACCATTACTCGTTAAAACGTCAGTGGGCGATTCCTGTAGGGAATCTTTTCACTGCATCCTCCAACCTCCAGTTATAACTACAACAATACGCCCAACAAAAGTAGCTCCCACATCCCACAACAATACATTTTACAAGTTAATACCTAATACCTAATTACGGCAGTATAATTTTACGTAAGTAGGGTAAGAACGCGATTGAGTTGTAGCGCCACATCCGGACGGAAGTGACGTCATTACCCCCACTTCCAGTCACGTGATAAATATGGGGACGTCACTTCCGGTTTTTTATCGATCAAGAGAAAGTGTTTGTGCTAATTTTTTCCGGTTTTCATCGATCTGGAGGATGGTGGAAAAGTACATTTTGCTACATTTTTTTTTGTTCTCAATCTGAAGGATAGTGGAAAAGTGTCTTTTGCTACTTTTTTTTTCGTCAATTTGGAGGAGGTTAGGAAGTGACCCCCACTTTTTTAGTTTTCATCATTCTAGAGGATGGTGGGAAAGTGCCTTTTTTGGTAATTTTTTGCATCCTTTTATTACCTCCATGATACCTCACTTATAACGTGAGCCTAATGATGACACTTTCGGTCACGTGATCAGAGCGGGGGTACCACTTCTGGTTTTCATCGATCTGCAGGAAAGTGCTTTTTGTTACCTTTTTTTTTCATCGATCTGGAGGTTGGTGGGAAAATGGCTTTGATACTTATTTTTTCATCAATTTGGAGGAGAAGTGTTGCCCCCATTTTTTCGTTTTCATCAATCTGAAGGACCCCTCCCCATGACGTCACTTTCAGTGGATCTGGCTTTGACGATGATCGTGGTGCATGCTAAATGAGCTTTCACATGCAAGCTTTCGAATATTCTTTACAAAGAGTGAGCTTTAAACAGAATTGGCAGTAATCCAGGACAATAATTTTTTACTTCCTGCTTCAGTCATACGAGGTGAATGAGAGTAGGCTGACCGTGACAGCTGTGTGAAATTAGTCATGACTGCTGCAGAGCTAACGTATGGTTGTTATTTGCAAGTTTCTCACGTTTTGGGCAAGTAAAGTACAACTACTTGACTATTTTATATTTCTAAAGTTATTTAAAAAGTAATTGATCAGAACCTGCTGTTTAGCCAGCTGCAGGATGCATTGGATTAAAGTGTCAGTCAAAAGCAATGTTATCTTGTCAACACTGCTGTAAGATCGCATTTCTTAGGCCTAAAAAAAATGCGTTATTTTTTTAACTGGTTGCTGCAAATTTCAGCGAGTGGAAGCATTTCTTTTACATATTTACAACCTTAATGTATGTTTCACACGTTTTTTTAGGATAAGAAATTGGTTGTCACAACGTTGATGAATTGATTAGATGGTTAAAAATGCGTTATTTTTTTTAAAAAACTGGTCAACAACCGTCGCGATTTTCAGCGAACATTTCTTTTTTCTGATTTACAACCTTAGTGTATATTTTGAACATTTTTAGGCTCCGTTCAAGTATTAATGGCTTGACCAGACTATTTAGCACCCTTTAGGTCCAGGTGTCCTATTTAGCACCCTCTAGGTCCAGGTGTACTATTTAGCGCCCCCTAGGATCAGGTATATTATTTAGCACCCAGTAGGACCGGGTGTACTAAATAGCATCCCCTGGGACCGATTCAAATATTTCGAAGTAAAACAAAAAGTTAACTATTTTAATGATATTTGCGATTAATAACAAAAAAGAAGAAAAAAGCATGGATAAGAGTTCAATAATTTTAACGGGAATAGGTGCCGAACTGAGTTGCAATTTAAAAACGCCCATATACTTAGACCCTAAAAAAGGGTACGAAATGGTGCTCGTCTCCTTGGATACGTAATACAGTATTTTCAACGTGCACGCTGACAATAACGAATTTTTGTACACCATCGATGGTGGAGCGAATTCGATCGAGGTGCGAGTCGTTCCCGGCGCTTACGAAATTTCAGACTTGAATAATTTTATACAGTCTACTTTCGAAGGAAGTGGTCACGAAAAAAAATGCCATTGTTTTAGAACTGAACCATACTTTAAAAACAAATTTGGTTGTAAATAATCCGCCTTACGGCATTTCGTTTCTGGGAGATTATTAATATAGGAACAGTTCTAGGGTTCCTTCAGGGAACTTAACTAAAACTCAGCAAGGTCAAAAATCCGTGGATATAATGGGGCTCAATACAATTTTCGTTCATGCCAACATAATAGTGTCTTCCAACGTGAATGACGACACTCAACTTTGCATATACGCTTTTTTTCCGGGAGTGCTACTGGGTTATAAGATGATAATTTCCCCTCAAATTTTAATTTACCTTCCCGTAACTACCGACAAGATTCGTAATATTCCTATTTGGTTAACTTCTCAAGATAATGAAATGATAAATTTAAATGGGGAAACCCTTACCATCAGACTTCATCTGAGATCTAAAAAACAATTTTGGACATATTAAAAAAAGAATGTTAGTATTCGAAAGAAAAAAAAGAATAATTGGAAAAGGATTCGTCGTAGATATTAATCAATTGACGGCAAAAAATGCAGCATTCATCAAATTTATAACGAGAGCGAGAAGATGAGTTTAACGGAACATTACCTCAATATAAACGAATTTTTACAACAAGATTCTTCCGTGGAGAGCTACGCATTTCACGAGTTTAATCCGATAGTAGGAACCAATCTAAACAACGTCAATTTGGAAATTAGAATCGTAATTGAAAACCAGGATTTGTTTCTACATGTTGCGAATAGTTATCTTCTGATTAAAGGCAGGTTACTGAATGCCGACGGTTCTAGTTTTGCCGATGCGGACGTAGTGTCTCTCATCAATAATGATTCCATGTACCTGTTTTCCAGCATTAAATATCACTTGGGGGATAAGCTAGTGGATGAGTTAAATTACCCCGGTTATGAAAGGTCTCCTTACGTACGGTTTGACCGATCAAGTGTCGTTGCTGGGGAACTACTGGGCGTTAGATGCAGCAGAATCTTCCGCGGCCTGTTTGAAAGATAACATCGGATTCAAATTACAGCATTCCATCATCGTAAAGGAGACGACTCCTAAAAAAAGCTTCTCGTTCGCCATTCCTTTAAAACACTGCATGGGATTTTTCTAAAATTATGACAAGGTGCTGTACGGTGCCAAGCACGTCCTAACGTTGTCTAGGTCGAGCAATGACGACGCTGTATTCAGAGCAGCTGCAACAGCCGTTGGGAAAGTCAAATTTAATAGCATTTTGTGGCATGTACCGCACGTAACCATATCCGACGAGCAAAAATTCAGGCTTTTTAGCTACATAGATGGTGGGATGAACGTGGACTTGGGTTTTAGGCACTGGCTTTATGATAGTTGCGAACTTCCTCAGAGCACTAGTTTCACTTGGCGCGTGCTTACTACTTCAGCTGTTGAAAAACCGAGATGGGTCATTCTAGCTCTGCAGACTGATAGAAAAGTTGCACAAACTAAAAATCTAGCCGTATTTGATCACTGCAGTCTTCAAGATGTTCACGTAACTTTAAATTTCGAACGTTACCTGTTCTTGGACTTGAACGTAAATTATGCTACTGGAGAATACTCGATCCTGTTTAGAATGGCTCAAGAGTTTAGAAGTGCTTTGTACGATGTCAGGGACTTGTGTATCGATTCGGAGCAGTTTAAAAAGACGTATCCTCTAGTAGTTTTGGACTGTTCCAACCAATCGGAGAGACTTCAGTACGGCATAGTCGACGTGCAAGTAAAGTTGAAATTTAACGCCGTGGTTCTAGCTAACACGACCTGCCACACGCTGTTGATCGGTGATAGTAAAATGAGTTTGAAATTGGATAAAGGCAAAGTCGAAGTGATTTGTTAAAAAAGGGAGATGGCGAAACAAAAACCGTAAACAAGTAAAATCGGAAAAAAACGGAGCGGGGTGAAAAGAAAAAAGATCGTGAAACGAGGTGGGTTTTTACCATTGTTCGCATTGCTGGGACCCATCTTAGCCAGTGTAGGTGGTCTACCCGGAGGTGCCACCGGTATTGCCGCTGCAGTTAAACAGAGCCAGAACGACGCTAAGGTGATGGAAGAAATGGTGAGACATAACAAGAAGATGGAGGGTTCGGGGTTAAAACGTAAAAAAAAAAGCGAATCGTGGCAGAGGGCTCTTTCTAAGGCCAGTGAAGGTCTGATCGATTTTACTAAACCGTTAACGAATCTCGATTTAAACAGATTAGTCAAAGTTTTGAAAATTCCTAAATACAGAGGTACTTTTAGCAAGGATCGTATGCCGTTAAATCCTAAACTTCGTGGCGAATGCGGCATTGTTAATCTCGAAAATTTTCACGATGGAAATGGAAGTCATTGGGTGGCTTACTCGACAGTTACTGACATACCCTGTTATTTCGACAGTTTCGGGAACCTCGAACCACCGACATCCATTTCGGAGTATTTGGGTCCCGTTAAATACAATTACGACAGGGTGCAAAATTTTAATCAAACATTGTGCGTCCATTTCTGTTTATTTATTCAAAGTTTCTCGTGCAAGGGATATGATTACTAGGATATTTTACGACGGTTAGCTCTTTAACTCGGTTATCCCCATTGTTCTTTGTATGGATTAGTATATGGTCTCTGCTTTGACTATGTTATACAACGAGTTTTGGTTAGGTATATATGTATCTGGTAATCTTTATCCTCCGTGCTTGCGTATCAGCCATTATATAAATCACATTACCATGATGGGTATTTCCGTTATACTTGAAGTTGATGGTTGGAGAAGTCTCTCGAAACCGAGATAAAATTGAAATCCTTTGTCTTGGGTATACTTTTCGACAAATCCAAAAACTTAGTTATTAAACACCGTATCGTTATATCTGGAGAGTCTGAACTAGATCTATAGTCTCCACTACTTGTTATTCTCATTCCCAGGATATACCAACCGGATGTTGATAAGTAGTATTGGCGAGGATAGTTATTGATACACGTGAAAAAGTGACCTTTAAGGTAAGGACTAGTTCCGCGAAAAGTAACTATACAGTCGATACGTGAATTTATACATCTTTCCATCACAAAACCGACGTTTTCTAAATGGTTCTTTGCTTCATCCGCGTTCGGTGGGAGTTTTTTTTCTACATTTAAATTAACCATTCGACTATCGACGTAACCCTTAGTAGCCACATCGTGTTCCGCAGTTGGAGGGAGCTTAAATTTGATTCATCTTTTTTTTTGCATCGAGTACCCCATCCTCGTCCTCGTTCAACGCCGTTTGAAGTTTGTCTGTTTTGTAGGCTTCTGTAATAACTTCGAAGAAATAGTCTCTATTAACAGCTTCTGAAGGGCTTTCGGGGTTCACCAGGTTACTGATTAGTTTATTTTTTTGCGTCGAATATGTCGCGAGAGTCCATGATCAAAGCATTGTCAAGTTTGGTTTCTAATTCGTTTATACCGAGAAGCTTCACATCGACGTATTCTTTATTTGCGGCATCCTTAGATTGTGTGGGTGATGCAAGGTCCTTGATTCCCTTACTTTTTGCATCAAGCAGTCCATCGGGACCTTTCTTCAAAGCGTAACCGAGTTTGGTTTACACTTCGTTTATGACAAGAAGCTTCGCGTCGACGTATTCTTTATTCGCCGCATCTTTAGATTGTGCGGGGGATGCCAGATCCTTGATTCGTCTATCTTTCATGTCGAGTTGACCATCGGCACTATCCTCCAACATAGTTTTTAAATTTTTTACATCTGTCAACTGAGAATAAGTCACCGCATCTTCGGGATCCAGCAGCTAGATTAGTTAAGCGATTCATTCGCATGTCCGATACAGTTTTTCAATCGATGTAATCCTTAGTCGCCGCATTCTTAGATTGCAAGGGAGTTTCGACATCTTTAATACGTTTCTTTTCAGCGTTAAAATGTCCATCTGCATCTTTCTTCAATCCTACGTCGGCTTTAATTTTTTTTACGTCGTTTTCTAATTCGGTAAAATTGGGAATAAATTGCGACATCTTCGGGTTCTGTAGCAGCTCCAACTTTAGTAAATCGCTTATTCTGCATGTTGTAATCATGGTTCAGGTCTAATATAAATCCTATACCCAGAACTACTTTCACATCTCTTTGCGTTCGTTTGAAAGATTGTCCAAATTTATTGACCGGCATTTTGACGATTCTTTTTTTTTATATATATATAAACAAAAGGAATAAGAAATTTCAAAATTGTCTCATTCTACCTTATACGGAAATCTTTCAAGGCTGTTGCAATCAAATTCTCTAGAAGTTAAGACGGAAAATGCGACGAATTTAAAAAATGGAGTAAAGTATGTCTTATCTCCTTCCGTAGAATTCGAGGATTTAAAAGAAATAGGTTCCATTTTGAACAGAAATTCCAGGTGTAAGGGATGGATTTCTCTATCGACCCCAGAATCTCAAACCGCGATGAAAAATTTTAAACGATACATCTGCGAAAAATTAGAAATTGAAACGATGAGCAGAAACCCATTTCTTTGACGATGTTCAGTTACCCAAATTACTTACACCCAGCTTCCACCTGCTACCCATTTTGTCAAAAGGCAGACGGTGAGTCGGATAAGCCGCTATGTCTCAGAACGTGGGTGTACAACAACATCCACAAAACTAAAGGAAAACTTAACAAAAACGTTATAGAAAAACCATGGTTTACCTTGGCTCCGTGCGGATGTATGTCCTTGTCGGAAGTTAGTGGTAAAATTAACTCCATGTACATCAGCAACAACGCTCCCAGGACCGTAAAACTTTGGTGTAACGTAGATTACGGAGTCGTCGAATCTAATACATCCAACGAAAAGTTTTCGGACAAAGACTTTATGAGTTTGATTTCTGAATAAGAAAAACAAAGGATATTCAAAATTACAATTTGTTCGTGCCGATCAAGAAACCCAAAAATCACCCATTTCTACCTTCAAACATCAGTTGCCTGATTATAGGACCGACAAACTGCGGAAAGACGAACTTACTGTTTAATTTTATCTGTAACGAGGGATGGTTGGATTACTACAGATTATACGTGTACAGCAAAACTCTGTGTCAAGCGAAATACCAAGGTTTACAGTCCATATTTTCCGAAATGAGATGCGAGTTTTCACGACTCTCAAAACGATTTAATTCCTCCCGAGGAGTTGAACACCAAGTTTTGTAATCTCGTGGTTTTTGACGATGTTCTTTTAGACAAACAAAAAAACATAGAACGTTACTTCGCTCAAGGCCGTCATTCTAACACCAACGGTTTTTATTGCAGTCAGTCCTACACCAGAATTCCCAAACAAGTGGTTAGAGATAACGCTAATTTATTAATCGTATTATCCGTGGACGATTTAAACCTAAAACATTTGTACAAAAATCATGTTGTTCCTGACATGGAATTTCCGGAGTTTAAAACGTTGTGTAGAACGTGTTGGGACGATCCGTACGGGTTTTTATCGATCGACAAAACATTAAACGAGGGACGTTATAAACGTACATTTTCGTTTGATGATAAAAACAAAAGAAATAAAAAAAAGATAACATGGAAAAGAAACGTGAATTAGTAAATTTCAAAACACTTTTACGGGAAAAATGTTTGAATCAACGTTTGGACGAACGAGATCAAGAAGAATCTTCACAAGAATTTTTTTAACCTGTCGTTAGTACTTTGAAACCTACCGTTGTTAATCCACCACCCGTAGCGAGTCCTGCGAAACCGATTGCCGGTTTTCCAACGAGAAAACGACTATAACGTATACGAATTATTACTCCCATAAAAATAACTTATAAATCCGAGGATGAAGATGACGAAGAGTGGGAAACCACGGTGAACAAGACAGAGAAGTTTGAATCGCTGAAACCTTCCGTCGAGCATTCAACTCCGATAGCGCGAGATCCCAATCTTTCCGAGTACTCGACTCCCAATCCAGCTACGTAAACCGAATATGCATCTATCACCACGGGTTTGAAAATCACCCCCACACTTTCGGCAATACAAAACAGACCTGTGTTGACGCCTCCAGAATTTCCAAATTTCCCAACCCTCAGATCTTAGATAGTCTGTTACCTGGCCAAGTCATAGGTCAAACGGCGAAATATTTCCTGATGAAATTTTTCCAAAATCCCAAAGAAACCGATCCTGTCTTCCGACTGCAACGCGACATGAAAACTGGAGAAATGAGCATCGCTAATAAACCCGTAAAAATATTCGAGAACGACACAGTGGTCGGTGGTAATCAGTATGCGGGAAGGACTTTGGGGTTTGTTGGTTTTTAAGGATTTGAACCGTCGTACGCTCCTGAAGTCAAGGCGAGTTACACTTCTCTTTTAAAAAACACGCACGCTATCTACCAAAACAATGATCCGGGCACTCGAAAACCTAAGTCGAATCATAGTGCCAAGTACGTGCTGATAATCGGTCCTGTCTGGGAGGACATGAAAACGAAGAAAAAGGGAACTGGTATGGTAAAAAAAAACCGGGAGCAGGGTGGACTACAGGTACTACGATGATCCTTACGATTTGGTCGAAAGACTGAGGCTTTTGTATGGGTCAGCCCTAGCGGGTCAGGATGGTTACAGGAACGAAATGATAGAAATTTTTTCGGAATTGGAACAATGATAACCGCAAGAGGAAAAAAGAACGCTTATAAGAATTTAGGTTTTCGATAAAAATATTTTGTATAATAAAAAAAGAGAACTTGGCCAAGATGTAGTATTGCGTGAAATGTAAACGATCCACACCTAATCGGCCCGAACTTCCTACTATTATTACATCAAACAATAACAGAAGCATGGAAGTCTACTTTTGCGAAGTGTGCGGAACGAAAAGATCCTCCTTCATCAAGTCTGGGAAAGGAATCGTAAATAAAATCGTAGACCATTTACCGGTAGAAGTACATTTACCCAGATATCAATATTGCGGACCAGGAACAAAACTAAATCAGAAACTAGCTGGAGGGGATCCTGGAATAAATAAACTGGGTGAGGTGTGTAAAGAACACGACATCGCCTACTCAAAAAGCTCAAATTTAAACGAACGGCATGTCGCCGATGAAATTCTTATATCTAAAGCTCGAAAAGAATGCAAGGATCCTTCGACCTCCTGGAGAGATAAATTAGCCACTGCGATCGTTAAAAAAATCATGGGGACGAAGCTCAATTTCGAAATGTAGGAAGAAAGAATATTAAAAAAAAAACCGAGTCAAAGTAATTCGAAAAAGAAGCTATAAAAATAAACTCGGATTTTTTTTGGTAGTTCAATTGGGGAAACCAATAACAGTATCAATCAACAAAGGTAACAAAAGACACTTTCCCACCATCCTTCAGATTTGTGAAAACGATAAAAGGTAGGAAGAAAAAAAAACCGAAAAGGATCAACTCGTAAACGAACTCCACAAACCTATGCGGAAACATTTTCCGAGGCGGAAAGTGATTGTGCGGAGTCTGAATGATCTCTGGCAAGCGGACTTGGTGGAAATGATACCTTACTCTAATGTTAATAAATGATTTAATTACCTACTGAATTGCATTAAAGTCATGTCCAAGTTTTTTTGGGCCATTCCCCTAAAATCAAAATCCGGTGTAGTCGTTACGGAAGCCTTTAAAAAGATACTCGAAGGAACGACACCCCCTAAAAATTTACAAGTTGATTTAGGTAGTGAATTCTACAATAAAAACTTTAAAGTGCACCTTAAGCATCACAGCATCAACCTGTACTCTACGCACTCTGAGAAGAAAGCGAGCGTTGTAGAACATTTCAACAGAACGCTGAAAACTCGCATGTGGGAAAAATTCACCAAGCAGGGGGACTACCAATGGGTACACATTATTGATAAGTTAGTTTCACGGTACAATGACACGGTTCACTCCACAACTAAACTAAAACCGAGGGAAGTAACCAGACGTCACGAATCGTCTCTGAAAATTAAACCAAAACAATCGTTGAAAAAACCCAAATTTGTCGTAGGAAATAAAGTCAGAATTTCTAAAGTTAAGAAAATTTTTGAAAAAGGGTATTTACAAAATGTTACTAACGAAGTTTTCATCTGTAAAGTACAAAAAATCGAACCTGTTACTTCTCTATTAAAGGACGAATTTAACGAACCGGTGCTCGGAGGTTTCTACGAACAAGAAATTCAAAAAACTCTTGTTCCCAATTTATTTTTAGTGGAGAAAGTATTAAGACGATAGAAAGAGACAGATGGGAAAATGCTCTACTTCGTTAAGTGGAAGGGATATGATTCAAAATTTAAAAGCTGGACTGATAACATTAGCCGTTTATTCTCTAAGTACTCAAACTTCTAATAACTGGATATTATCGGCCTAAAAAATGAAATGACACTCGTAAACGGTTCAAGAAATCTTTTTTTCTCATCCTTCCAACTTTTTGTTCCTCAATATAAAAAAAAAGGATAAAACATTTTTGTTCCTCAATATTTTTTTTAAGGTACAAATTTGAAGTTGTACCGTATGTTTTTATTCCTCGTTATTAAAAAAAAGATTTCTCGTTTCAGAAATGGAAATTAAAACCGTTTTCTCCTGCATCTATTGCCGAGAAACTTTCCGTACACAGCCTCTACTGCAAAACCATCTTCGTTAGAATCACCCCTCCAACTGGGAAGAATGCGCTTGTTTCGTAGACGATTTACCCCATCATCTCAACAATCACTGCCTTTCATGAACACATGGACTTTGTCACCGAAGATACGGAATGCCACAGTCGGAGGAATTCGGCGACCCGCTTCGAGTCTTCCTGTCTTCGATTCTTCCTGTTCGTGGCTTTGCAAAATCTGCTAGTAAGTTGTCTGGAGCAGATGGTTAATTGTAAAGTGCAGCTTTGTTTGGGAATCGAATTTTTTAGAGACGAGACATTATCGGAGACTGGTTTTTGGTCCAGGTATTCGGAATTAATCAACCCGAATGATATTCCCGCTGTATTGGACGAAGCATTTCGTAAAATTCAACAATCCATCGACGTTTATGCCAGGGAAGGAAGTGGTTGGGCTATAAAACGAATCACCAACTTGATCATAAGAGTGGCGGAGTATCGACCGATGCGAGCTTCGTCGTATATTCCACTCCCTAGAAAACTCGAGGCCAAGGCAAAATCGGTGGTAAACATTCAAAATCTAAACGACGCAAAATGTTTTCTATACTCGACGCTATCATCGGGTTTGGGGTTAGATAGCACTAACCCCGAAGATTACGATGGGCTCGAAGACATGCTCGACACTATCCCTCTCTCTTACCCGACCAAGTTCGAGGAAATTAAAACGTTTGAAAGGTGAACGATCATTCGATCAACATCGTCGGTTTTAACGACGACGAGGATTGTACCCGCTCTGAGTTTCCAAGAACTACGACAGACTACCCATTGACCTTCTCTCGTTGAGTGACGCGGACAACATCCATTACTGCACCATTACGGACATTGCAACGTTTTTACGTTATCGAGGCTCGGGGACTCACGCTAAATACTATTGCCAAAACTGTTTGGCAGGATTTGGAATGTAGTGGATGCTTTTGGTTCACCAAAACGATTGCGTCAAAATCAATCCAGCACAAGCTCTCCGATTTGAGGCTCGGGGAGACAACATTTTAACCGTCAAAACCCCTTTCCTCGGATCATCTGTGCCGACTTCAAGTATCTACTCCTGTCCATCCACACCGCTCAACCGGGACCATCGACGAGCCCGACCACCCGAATTCATTGACACGCGCCTTGCAGCTTCGGTTATGTCGTGATCGGTTAGAACGGGGAGATCGTTAATCGAGATTACTACTTGGGAGAAGATGCGGTGGAAGTTTTTTATAAACGCATGAAGAAAGAAGCGCGACAATATAACGAGTTGTTGAAAAGGATACTACCCCTCAATCTTTCCCTAGTCGAACAGGTCAGTTACAAAGAAGCCAAAATCTGTCACTATTGCAGAAAACCCTTCCCCATTTTGGTTTTCGAAAGGCGACCCCAATACTAAAGTTAGGGATCACTGTCATATTAGCGGAAAATATAGAGGACCGGCTCACTCGAAATGTAATCTCAACGCTCGAGAAAAACGAACCATCCCAGTCGTATTCCATGGTCTAGAAGGAGACGACATGCATCTTCTCGTACCCGCAGTGCACATGTTTAAGGTACAAGTCGACGTTATTGGTCGGAATGCCGTGAGTTTTCAGAGTATGACGATCAAGAGGATAAACAGCGGAATAAGCCTTCGATTCATAGACAGCGTGAATTTCCTTAAAGCTTCGCTGGATACTTTTGTCAAACACCGCAGGAGCTTCCCGATTCCCGAGGCGGCTTCGGACTCTGGTTTAAAATCCTCGTGGTTTGTTGAAGAAACCGCGTGAAAGAGCATTGTAGATCTGCTGACCCGGAAGGGCGTTTACCCCTACAAGTACGTTGCCGACTTGTTGGTCTTCGAAAAAGAAGAACTTCCCTCTCGAAAATGCTTTTTCTCTCAACTGAAGGACGAAAAGTTGGCGGGTGAGGAGTACGTGAGAGTGCTCAACCTGTGGGAGATATTCGAAGGCGAACTGCAAACATCTGGTCAATTTCAATCCCGGCAAACCCTCCATTTACATAATATACTTGGATATGAATAACTTGTATGGTTTCGCTATGAGAACTCGTCTCCCCTACGACGGATTCCGCTACTTGACCAAGGAAGAAATTCGGTCTTTAGACGTTGACACCGTGCTGGATGATGCGGATATTGAATATATACTCCAAGTCAACCTAGAATACCCGGCAGAGCTTCACGACTCGCATAACGACTATCCCCTAACCGGGAAGCTCGAGATTGGGGAAGACCTCGTTTTACCCTTTTCCAGAAAACAAGCGGAAGACATCAATCACGACATCAAACCTGCTGCCAAACTTGTGCCGAATCTCCTGCACAAAAAGAACTATGTCGTTCACTACCAAAATTTGTAGTTCTACCTACATCACGGATTGATTCTTCGTCGCATCTGAAAAGTACTGAGCTTCAACCAGAAACCCTGGATGGAGGGGTACATCAATTTCAATATGGAGAAAAGGCAGCAATCAACCGCACCCTTTGAAAAGGATTACTTTAAACTGTTAAATAACTCTGTATTTAGCAAGATGATGGAAAATAAGCAGAAGCGAGTCAACGTGAAACTGTGCACTGATCCCAAGAAGGCGGTGAAGTACACCTCCCAACCTCACGCGGATTCGTTCGAAATCCTTAACGAACATTTAGTGCAGATGAACCGCAGAGTCAGGAGCATCTGTTGCAATCTACCGACGTACTCGGGGCTCAGTATTCTCGAACTGTCAAAACTGGCCATGTTCCGCTTCCACTAAGAATACGTTAAACTCACGTACGAGGACCGTTCCAAACTCCTGTTTACCGACACCGACAGCCTCTGCTACAAAGTGGAAAAGGACGATGTGTACGAGGATCTAAAGCGAGGCCGTGAACGCTTCGATACCAGCAATTATCCGAGAGATCATCCCTTGTTCTCCGAAGCGAACAAACAAGTCCTGGGAAAGATGAAGGATGAGATGGCCGGCGTTTCCATCTTAGAATTCGTGGGTTTACGATCCAAAATGTACGCCATTAGAGCGTAGAAAACGAAGACGTCCATGAAGGCTAAGGATATCCAGACATCTTTCGTGAAGAAGCACTTGGACTTTGACGATTACGAATCCGCCCTAAGAATGCCAGTACCCGCACCGAAAGGAATCTGGACTAAAATCGCCAGCTCGAAACACGAACTAAGCACGGTGAAAGTCATGAAATCCCCCCTATCGGCGTATGATGACAAACGTTTTATCCTAGACAATGGGGAAGATATGCTTCCTATCGGTCATCGAGATTCTGGCACGTGGCGAGAGTATGAAGACAACTTCGACTCCGACGTAGATGTTATGACTGACGAGGAGGAGGAGGAGAGAGCGAGTTTTGCATTCATCTCAAAGGAGAAGGAGGAGTTGAACGATGCTAAACGAGAGGAGGAACGGGTTAGATCGGTAAGACGATCCGCGGTACTAGAGAACCGAAGGATGAAGCTGAACGATATTGCAGTGTGGAAGGAAAAAGAAAAAGCTAGGCGAAGAATGTTGGATAGGGAAAGACGTACCACGATGTGTTCGGAACTGAAAAAGGCGAGATTAGAGAAACAAGCCGCTCATAAGAGGAAGGCTCAAGAACGAGAGTCTGAGGAGGAAAAGAAAGCCAGATTGGAGAAAAAAGCCGCCAGTATGAGGAAGGCTCAAGAACGAGAGACTGAAGAGGAAAAGCAAACCAGATTGGAGAAGGATGCTGCTCGCAAGAGAAAAATCCGTGCACCTAAGAATTAAAAGACCGGCAATGCCATCGGGGACTTTGATCCCTGGCACCCAATGTGGTAAGGCGGTCATTTCCTTTCTTTCCTACCCCCTTTTCCCTTCCTAATCCCACCCCATCCCACCTCTCCTATAACTGCAATCTTGACGCTAGTGGAGAGGCTTACTTCCTGGTTGAACATGTGAATATTAAAAAAAAAACCGAGTCAAAGTAATTCGAAAAAGAAGCTATAAAAATAAACTCGGATTTTTTTTGGTAGTTCAATTGGGGAAACCAATAACAGTATCAATCAACAAAAGTAACAAAAGACACTTTCCCACCATCCTTCAGATTTGTGAAAACGATAAAAGGTAGTAAAAGACACTTTTCCTCCCTCCTCCATATCGATGAAAACCAGAAGTGATGTCATTACCCTCACTTTTAATCACGTGACCGGAAGTGGAGGATAATGACGTCCTTCCGTTTGAGGCTGGAGAGACAACCCCAGACAGACGAAAAAAAAGTAGCAAAAGACACTTTTCCACCATCATCCAGATTGACAAAAATACCGGAAGTGACATCATTACCCCCTTTCATCACGTGAGGGGAAGTGGTGGTAATGACGTCACTTCCCCACCATCCTCCAGATCGATGAAAACTAAAAAAAACGGTAGCAAAGGCATTTTCCCACCATTCTCCAGATCGATGAAAAAGAAAAAAAAGGTAGCAAAAGGCACTTTTCCACCATCCTCCAGATCGATGAAAACCGGAAGTGATGTCATTACCCTCATTTTGGTCACGTGACCGGAAGTGACATCATTTCCCCATTTTGATCACGTGACCAGAAATGACATCATTAGGCTCACTGTGACGTCTAAGTGATGTATCACGGAGGTAGTACAAGGATGCAAAAAAGTAGCAAAAGTCACTTTCCCACCAGTAGCAAAAAAGTAGCAAAAGGCACTTTTCACCATCCTTCAGATTGAGAACAAAAAAAAATGTAGCAAAATACACTTTTCCACCATCCTCCAGATCGATGAAAACCGGAAGTGACGTCCCCATTTTTATCACGTGACCGGAAGTGGGGGTAATGACGTCATTTCCGTCCGGATGTGGCGCTACAACTCAATCGCATTCTTACCCTACTAACGTAATGCTATCATAACATTTCCCACTCATAATCATGCAGCGACTCACCATTGACATAAACAGAAACAAAACTATCCATTGCACCCCGAATGGGATACTCCTGGACTTTAGCTTCAAACGTAAAATCAAATTCATTTCCTGGTAAGTTTCAGATAGCTTTAATTTCCAAAACATACCCACGAACGTTACAGGTGATAACTAATCACTATGTTTCACTATCCTAGCGTACACAACAAATGACAACATGAACATAGGCAGCAGACAAATAGGTCAAAAATCGGTACACAGTATGGAGTATCCCAAAACAAAGTAGGTGTGTCCCAAAGCAAGGTAGGGGAAACTTAGATCGGCAACTCAATGCCAAGAGAAATATTTTTCCATTAAATCACTCGTCTTCATGTTTGTCAAGTTCTTGGCCAACGGGTCCGCAGGCATGTTAGCCCTAGGACAGAAGGTCAATTGGATGTTTTCCGATCCATTTAGTCCCTAATATAAGGTACTATCCTTGAGTAGTGCCAGGATTGAGGGTTGATTCCATTCACGAGCAAGTCAGTACCGGACCTGGACTCTGTATGGACTGGGATAGGATATGTTAGCATTGATGGAGATAATTCAGGCAATAGTCCACAGAAGCACGTCATATGGTAGGGAAGTTATTCCATTTTGTATCCGATGTATTTCTGTCCTTCAACTTCAACAATTTCGAGATGGTTCCGTGGAGATGTCAAAAAGTCTTCATAAAGTAGGTCAGATTTTACGCTGATCATTTTGTCGTCTACAAAGAGGCACAAAAATAACGTATCATTACCAGAAATTTGACGAAAAACGCATGGGTGAATCCTATTTGCGTGAAATACACACTGATACCAATTTCTCCCAGATTTTGCCAAACCATATAGAGATTTATCAAGTAGGCATACGAATTCTTGGCCAGAGATTCCTTGAGTGACGTGTCCTTGAGGCTGAGACAGATGCAAATTTCGAAAATTTTTTCTGAACAAGTAAGCCATAACCATGTCGACGTAATGTAATTTGTGGTCTAACTTAGATGAAAGTGCCAGGACCAAACGGACAGAGGACGCACGAACAGTTGAGGAGTATGCAGTAATATAGTCTTTCTTTGCCATCTCATTCCGTGCTGAAGCTACTAGTTGCTGCGCATTTAGCTTTCGCAACGAACCGTAGTGATTTATTTTGCACTGAAAGATCCATTTTGACTTGATCCCTTTAGCGTTTGTGGTTTAGGGATCAGGGACCACACAGCATGATGGTGCATAGAATTAATCTTATCTTGCATCGCTTTAAGCTAATTTGAAGACTCTGTAGAGTTGAGGGCTTCTGTGTAGGTTTTTTTGCGTGACAGGTTATGTCAAAGTCAATATGTGGCATAGAAGTACTTTAGGCTCTTCGTCATCGTTAGAGTCAAATGGCATATGAGCATTATGGACCTGAGATAGGAGTTCATGAGCCCTGCGTTCTGCCATGACAGCCTTGGTTGTGCTTGGCAGTCAACCACATCCATGGTGTACACCTTGAGGAATGCCTGACAGGATGGTGGTCAGTTCATCACCAATGACAGGATGCGCACGACGTGATTTTTCATTAGAACCTGTGTTGGATCGATAATTTATCATGATGGTGGAAATGTGCAGCTCGGTGGTAGGAGCAAATCCCCTCTAGGAACGCTTTTGTTGAAATGCACTTCACGGGACACAGGTAGTTGGCAAGTATCCAAGGAAAATGGCTCGTCTGCACATAGGGGTAAATCTCACACGTTGGCGGATGGGTTGTGATAGTGGAGGTGCGCAGCTTGGTGGTAGAAGCAAATCCCCTCCTGGGACACTTTCGTTGAAACGCACTTCACGGGACACAGGTAGTTGGCGAGTCTCGGAGGACTTGGAGGCAGAAACCAATACTGCGATTGGCACATTCAAGGAAAATGGCACGTCTGCACGTGTGAATAAATTTCACGTGTTGGCGGATGAGTAAGGTATAAGATGCTAAAGAAACAAAAATTTGCAGGTGTATACCCAAGGAGGGATAATGAGTGGAAGCCAAGTGACCCATAGGCGCTTGTTGTTGTTGTCCATATAGCAGCAGCGATATCGTTATTTTATAAAAATAAACCACAATCTCTACGCCAAATCTCCAGGAATGTGCCGGCAGGTGGCTTTGGTCAAACACTGTAGTTACTTTGTGCATAATGGTTTGAAAGTTCCTCTTGACAAGTAGGTTGGTCTGGGGCGAGAAGGAGGCAGAGTAGAGGTACCTAATTCCCCGTTCGGGACAGTAGTTTTCTAAATCGGTGCTCTTCCAGATGAGCTCATTGTCCATTTGCATCGTAAAACGTGTAGACATTTCTTTCTGTCGCTGTTGCTGAAAGGTGTGTAGCGCAGTCAAGACTTGCGACTTCTGAACAAGGCAGTAAGTGAAGATCCCCCAGGAGCAATCGACCACGAGAAGGAGTAGTAACCGTACACAGCCAAAAACGTCTGTTTGGATGGATCCAGGTTAATATGCATGCAGCAGTTGTAGGGTCGAAGTTGATCGAATCTGTCCTTGACGGGGGTATGGTAAGCAATTCCCCTTGGAGACCACTCACTTGGCAAAAGGAGTCTAGTGAGCCCTTCCAAAGTGTATCCCAGTGAGCAGTGAGTCCTTATCAATCATCAGCATAACATTGATTGATGGGTGCCCAAGCCGTCAATGCCACAGAGTCCCGACATCGAGTTCATTTGGAAAATCGTCATAAGTGTTGAATAAGGAGGATGTCAAGGTTGCCACGAACCGAGCCAAAAAGATGTCATTGTTGGACGGCAGTAATAATTTTCCAGTTAGACGATATGCATCGTTAGACATAAAAATCCCATCTCCTAGCAGTTCTGCATCCTTTAAAAGTTGGAAACAACGATTCAACTGAATGATGGTAATGCCTTTTCTGTGTAGGCTTTGTGTGAGAAGTAAATTGGTGGAGGCATAAAGCGAAAACAGCACATCTTCTAAGCGTAGGGTAGCATGGTCAGTATAACTTCACATGGTACCGCATTTTATGTCCGTGATAATCTGTTGCCTTCTTTTTGATGCTAGGTGGGTAGTGATGATACTTGCACGTAATCCATTAACCAGTCTTCGCGGCAGGTAGCATGGCGCATTGCTCCTGAGTCCAGTGCAAAGTAATCCGCGATTTTCAGTAAAGCGGCAGGTTTGATGTTTGTTACTAGTGCATGTTCTTTGTGTTATACGGGGGAGCATCATCATGGCCTAAGTCAGTGTAATCCACTGGTAATTCAAAGTCAATAAGATCATCATACGACTCTTAGCCTCCTAGTCTCATCTGCAATAATTTGACAGGCCCGTACATTGCTAAACCGTGAAGCCGAAGGTTTGTTAGTGGTCTGCCTCTTTGATCCAAGGAAGCTTCTTTCGTACGTCAATCGGCTTTGGAATGATTGAAACACCAGGACCGTGAGCTCTGTAGGTGGGTCGGCGCAGTGGGGGTGGCCGATGCTGTGCAGAGCGACAACCTATCTTGCTGGGGCTACTGTTCTTGAATGCGAGCTCTATAAGAGGGTCTTTGCTGGAAAGAATGAGTGGTCCGCTGGATGGTTTTCTGCGAGTTACGCGAGTTATGTTAAGCTGGCATAACAAGTCCAACAAGATAGGGTGATCAAGCGGGTGCTGGTTAATAACATGATAAAATGCTTCCTCCAAACGTTGTTCAACATGGTCTTGCATGAGTGCAGCCTCACCTCGCAAACTGTGAATCACTGGTTGCTATTTATGAGGCTTAATGCCTCGCACATTGTAATGGATAACGTCAGACCAAGATATTATTTTGTCTACCAGCACATTTGCAGAGACGATGTAAATTCGTGATACGGTACAAATGATCTGGGATAGAATCTCCAACTTGTAGTTCAATGGTATTAAGAGCATCCAAATATCATAACTGGACTTGTTTCAGTTGAGAGTTAAATCAGGCAATAAAACTGTCAGATATGGTTTTGGCTTCAGTCGTCTCCAATAAGTTAGCAGTTTCCTGTCATCCAAGCATTTGGTAATGAAGTTTAATGTGCACCTGTTGCTTGTGTGCCATAATGCACGAACAGCAGGCAGAACATCAGCGTTGGGTTCAACAGTAGTCAAACCCAAAGCCAAGTGATGACCCTCAGAAAACTGGTTGTTCTACACTTTCACTTTCCACGCCAAGTAATCCTTGGCGTTAAAGAGCCTGATCTCTTTGTAGAAGACATCAGGGAATGCTGAAGCCATGGCATTAAAGTGCAATTGGTAAGGACAAAATTGTAGTCCTGCAATTAGGAGCAAAGTTGGAAGTGAGAAAGGTCAGAAGTTAACCGGAGGTTTCCATTTAAAAGGAGTTCACAGGGGTTAACATTTTGGTTTCCAGCGTGGAAAGCAGTTCAGTGAAGGAGGAGTTCAGACATCCGTTTTGGGTCGCAAGCACACTCTGCTACCAAATACAATGAAATAAGTACCTCGGACACACGTATATAACTTTAGGTTGGCAGATTTGCAACCCTCACTCGTTAAAACGTCAGGGGGTAATTCCAGTAGTCTTCCGATTATTGATCGGTGAACCTCTGCACGTTTGCCAATCGGTACCAAAATTTCTTTTATGTAATGTGTGTCAGAGAACTAAACGTCGTAAGTAATGCAACAAAACGATCTTGCTTCCTTGTGGCTTGTAATGGGATTTGACATAAATACATCGTTTTAGCAAGTTTTCTGCAACGTTCATCGTATTGATCTGTTTAGAGAGGCTGCCTGCAGCAGTAATCCAAAGATAATAGCCAATCTAACAGAAAGGGTCATAAAAGTGGCCTCTCTTCTTTAACCACTTCCTTTTGCTTTATTCTTTATTAATGTTAGTCTATTTGTTGTCTGTAAATTACAGCAAAAAGACATACGCCTATAAAATATAGCACATAACGGGAAATGATAAAAACAATAAAATGAAAAATTGCTACCGTAATAGGTTAGTTCCTTAAATATTTTCGTTAAAGTGATGGAAGCAGTTAAACCTACAAGCAATAAATTCAGGTACTTTACAGATTCCTCACTAAAATCACCGAATCGATGATAGCTGACAACAGAAAGCACAATAACGAGAGAGGTTGTTAAAAAAAATAGTAGCATGCAGTTGTACACCGTTTGTAACGGTATTAACAAGTTAATCTCTGGTAGCAGAGCTATGCTTTACGGCATTGTCTGAAAGTATTTTTCAAATGGTTTATACTTTTAGACACAGTGACAGCTCATTATGGGGCTAGGAAGCCAGAAGGTTATCATGACTGTCTCATGCGCAAAGGACTGTGGTTCGCGACTGACCACAATCCCTGGTATTTTTGGGACGTGACGGGTGCTGTGATGCCTCCTGCTCACATCGATTATGGCTTGTTAAAGATCCTAGGAATTTCCGATTGGAATAACCTTGAAAAATTATTCATTTTCATTTCTGGTGTCACATCTACGGCTGGACACTCAAACCTCCAAAATAACACCTAATTAAGTATTGTTTTAGTTGAGATATAAGTTGTACTAAGGTCGAATGATTTAGGCGGCCGCGTGATTGTTGCGTTGATTAATAGTATTGCTGAGATTTACTGACACTGTTGTGTCACTGTTGTGCCGTCATTCGAGTATGGAAACTCGTTTATTACCGTCAACGCGTACTCTAAAAATACTCTACTTTACAAATGCGCAGGTGAGTAAGAGACCAATAATACGTTTATGTATTTAACTGAATATACGGTTCATCATGCATAATAGTCCAATTTCGGTGCAAACCTACAAGCCGAGTCTGTAAATTCTCTATCGACCTGATGTTTTACCTTTCTCGTGTGAGTTCACGCATAACAATTGAAGAAATATTCATTACCAGTCAAAAGTAAAACATTATTCAACACTTGCCGCCACTTAGTAAAAGTCCTAACTTGAAATCTCACTCTTCGTAAATTAAGAATTTTACCAAGTTGCATCAAGTGTAGAATATTCTTTTTGTACTGGTAATGAATATTTCTTCAATTGGCATGCATGAACTCTCAAGGCCAAGGTAAAATATCAGGCCGATCTGAATTCACAGCCTGTTAACAAGTTTGGCTTATAGGTTGGCACCGAAATCGGACTGTTATGCATGAAGAACCTAATCTGACTGATAGTATCACCTGATCTGACCCACGCAAACTCCCTAGCAAACCTGCTAGTCTGGGCAGGGTGAAAGACTAAAAGAGTATTTCAGCTAATCTAGGGGAGTGGGGAAACTAGGGTAAGAAAGACTGTCTCGTAATCACGAAGAACAAAATCAAAGAAACTTGATTTCCTACTTTCATGCAGCCGGCTCTGAATCCTACAGGAGAGCCAGCACTGGAAATCCTTTAATACAAATATATATGTGTATACACACGTTTACCGTGGCTCTCTGAACGAACGGGGGGAAAGAGCCTTCGGATTAAAGTCCTTTTAAGCTACTGAAGATTATACCAGAATGAAAAAAAGTTGAAACCATCTTGGCTTGACCTCGTATTAATAGAATTCTACTTTTTGCTCTTCTCGGTTTCGTTCTGCCCCTTCTCCCTCAGTTCGCCCTCCATCCCTGTCTTAAATTTGTGTTTATTTATTCATTTCTTTTCCTATTTCATTTTAGTCTTCTGTCCGTCCGTCACTTTTTTCAACTTCGCAACGGTACCAGATATTGACGACCATTATTTACAACGTTAGATTCAGTGTGAGAAATTAAGTTAAATAACATGGCAAATGAAAACATCGTTACTTCCTTATAGCTAATAAAATTCTTCGACGTAACTAAATTAAAAAATAACATTTCGTCGTCGAATTAAATCCTAAGCTAACACTCAATAAAAACAAATGGATTTTAGTTTCATTTAAAATAGTATCGTCGCATTGTTGCATGAATGAATAGGCTTATCGTCGAACCAAATTCTCCATTAGGCCTATATCTGCTGCTTACGAAATTAAAACTGCATTTTTTTAATTGGGCCTAAAAGTGAAAATTAGGCCTAAAATCATGTTACCATGGCAACGTCAAGTTGCTACGAGTCGCTGTTGGCTTCATCAACAGCGTCTCTCTCATCACATCCCTACTTCCACTGATCCATGTAGGCTATGTTGCGCATACGTTGTAACACTGTAACTGTGTGCCTGTAGGTGCATTGTGTTGCAAAAATGAATAGGCTTACTATACAATCCATATCTCCGTTAGCTGCTAAATACTATATTAAAACTGCTGGTTAAAATTGGGGCCTAACAGCTGACAATTATGCCTAAAATGTAAAATAGGCCTAAAAGCTAACACATTTTTAACTGACAATTGTGATGGCTACTGCGTTTAGATTAGTATAACAGAGATAGCTGTTGGTAGTGCATGATAGAGGTGTGCGCCTCACCATTGGAAGTGGTGGAACTGTACAGAAGACCTGTACAACTAGGCAGTCGCTGTAGCCGCTTGTTTATTATTAGATGCAATCTGTTGGAATGCTAATTTGTCAGGTGATTAGCTTGATGCTCTGTGGGGTTTATGTTGTTCAGTTGGTCTGATAACGGTGAGGAACGCACACCAAAATGTTACTTGGTTTTAATGTGTACTTTGTTTTTCAAATGTACAGCACTTTATAAACGATTAACTATTTTTTATATAATTGAAAATTTAGTCACAAGAAATCATCTACACGTTGCCTCAATATGCACTGGATTAGCTAGCCTCTTTTGGACGGAGTGAGGTAAATGAGTTCACAATTGAAAATTTAGTTATAAGAAATCATCTACATGTAGCCTCAACATGCACAGGTACTATAACTTACCATTTTGTTTAGGGCGTGAGGTTCATGAGTTCACAATTGACAATTTAGTTAAACGAAAGCATCTACATGTAGCCTCAATTTGTATTGGTATAGCTTTCCTTTTTATGGAGGGAGTTAGGTTCTTATGTCATGAAGTCCGTGGAAAGGGGGGGGGGGGAGGAGCATTTATTGGAGGTTTGGTCGTAATGTTTTCAATTCTTTTGGTTCCCCCCTCCCGAACCACAAATAATGACCTTATCTTGTCTCCTGAGATTATATGATTATTGCATAGAATTCCCTTGGAGCATTATTTGAAAAATCGACTGTCTTCACAAATTTTAAGTCATTGAACGAATAATGGAGTCATTTCTCTCTTTCCAGCAACTATTCATCATGGCATTACGTTAATGGAACCATGTTTACAAAGCTGCTTTTTTCACACCTTGCAAATTTCCCAGTTAAAAGGTTTCTATCTGATTACATTTTATGATCGATAAAAATAATTCCATTTTCCATTGCGTTGCTCTCTTTATACAGTTAGAAATGAAAACATGTCACATTTTTGAAAAATTAATTCTATGTTATCTCTAGCAACAGAGATAACCGTACCGTTCTGCACGAGGTTATAAGCCAATCAATAAAAGCACCAGACCAAAGGTACACATAATCGTATTTACGCAGTAGCCAATTGAAACACGCTGTGAAGTCTGTCAGCAGCCGGCGAAATGTCAGGAGTGTCACCTTAAACACAAAACCATCAAGTCGTTTTAAACTAGTGTAACACTTTTGGTTTATAGCTGGAGCGTGTGAAGGTTTATGCTAGAGAGTGTTGAACTGGTATTAGAGCAGTCTAAGACGTATATTCACACCTTGGCAACAACACGCATAAGGAATTTTGAAACGATCTATAGGCTGTGCCATGTAGCGTCAACAAGGACAATTCAAATGCAGGATCGATTTCAGTCTGGAGTCAATTTTATGGTACCAGTTTGAATGAAAACAGTTTGACTTCTTCACTCCTTGCTCATATGATTCCAGGAATCAGTTCAACTTCAGTCAACGTGTTTTCCGATACTACGTAACCAAGACTACTTCACTCGTTGTTCTTAAGATATCGGAAAAGCAGGCTTCATCACTCCTTCTTCTTCTGATACTGGGAGCCAGTTATAATTCTTCATGCTTTGTTCTTCTGATACCAAGAATTCAGTTGGACAAGTTTACACCTTGTTGTTTCTGATCAGACTAATAAACTCCTTGTTCCTCTGATATGAGGAAATCAGTTAGTCTTCACTGCTTGACTTTTGGATGCTAGGAAATCAGTTAAACTTCTTCGTTCCTTGTTTTGCAGACACCAGGATATCAACCTTCTTCAATCTGTGTGTTTCTGATACCAAGAACCTCCTTGTTCTGCTAACACCACAAAATCAGACTCATTCCCTCCTTGTTCTTCTGTTACCTGGAAAACAAGTCATCTTGTTTTTTGATACAAAAAATTAAGTTGGACATCTTCACATATTTGTTCTTCTAACACGAGGCAATCGGTGAGACTTCTTTACTCCTAGTTCTGCTGATGCTAGGAATCGACTTCTTCACTCCATTTTCTTCTGATAACAGTAAATCATTTAGACTTCTGCACTCCTTGTTCTTCTGCTATCAGGAAATCAGACTTCTTTACCAATTGTTCTTCTGTATCAAGAAATCAGTTCAGATTTTTTAATTAATTGTTTGTCTGATACAAGGAAATCATTTAGACTTCTTCACACTTTATTCCTATGATTCTAAGAAACAACACCATGGAATTTAATAAAGAAGTTCACAATGGAAATAGCATTAAAAAGAGGACCATCGTGTATACGAAGAAGTCAAGTCTGGTATCAAACTCGTCAAAAAATACAGAAAAAGTTACCAATAACTTAACGAAAGCACCAACCAAATCACCTTCGTTGTTTCAAGAATTGGACGAAATAGGCCTGCCCGGATTTCGGAAAATGTATTCTGTGAAATGTTCTGTATTCTCCCGAGTTGTGTGGTGCTTATTTTCCTTAGTTATCGTATCCGCCTGTCTTTATCAGTGCGGAGATCGGATCCATTTTTATTTTAACGGTCCTCCCTCAGTTTACACCGGATATGTTCAAAACAAAACCATCATTTTTCCTGCAGTGACAATCTGCCCTACTAACATTCATGCAACTAATCCGGCAGCCTGGCCAACTCTTGTTAACGATCTACTACATGAGAATGTAACTTATGAGGATAGTTTTGATTTGGTCAGTAAGTCAAAAATGAATGTTTCAGCATTGTGGAATGTTTCAAGAATTGAAACACAGAATTTTAATTACTTATTGTCATCGGTAAGTTGTAACTGCTTAATGTTACGTAATGCCTTGATATGTTACGTTGTGTTGCGTTCTGTTGTACTGTGTTGTGTTACGTTGCATTGTGTGGGTCCATTTTGAAAAAAAAAGAAGTTTCTCGCTAACCCAGCCGCATGGAGAAAAACATGTCCCCCTTGCCCAACGAGAATTATTTTTTATATGATTAAGAATGACTGCATCAATTCTGGTGCTTGCTTTTTTCATACCAAAAGAATTAGCCGAGTTTGAAATTCGTACACCATTTTAATCAGGTATTTGAGAGCTTTTGAATGCTGCTAAATTCCAAAAGGTAGCTCAAATCTTAAGTCATTCAGCAAAACATAATCGTCAAGAAGAGACGTATAACAGCAATCCTACTCAACAAGCCAGACAACTGAAAGTTTTCCAGAAAACTGAGACGCAACCTTTAAGAGGTCACTTGAGGTGATTTAATGGCCCACCACTGATATTAAAGAAATACAATAATTAAATAACCGTAGCTACGTCCACACCGACTTGTTTTTTTTTAATTCTACCTAGAAATGCTACCTCTTTTAAAGTGGCCTTATAACAGCCTGTACAAAGACAGAAAGCCAAAGGCTCAACAAGAGTTAAATAAATACAGATGCACGTGCTAAATTCTGCCTATTGACGTTTCCTTTTGGCCGTGTCAGTATGGCTCAGCGGTAGGATCTCGGCATTTGGTGTCAAAGGTCGTGGGTTCGATTCCCCGTTCAGGCAGTCTGACATATAAGTCCAAAAGACAACGTAAATAGGTTTGCATCTGTTTTTATTTACCCAGCCTAACAGAAGGTGTACGGGGCCAAAATTTTCATGTTAAATGCAACAATCTAAAAGTCTATTGTTGTTTATTTTGTTCATGAGAAATTTTTCTGTCAGGCAAATTAGGAAAGATTAAGGTTGTACAGCGTGTCTACAGCTAGACCTCACAGTGCAGTGGCCTGGGTTGCCAATTCGCCACATATTACAAAGACGTAAACAACCCCAAATTTACATCTTATCGTTCATCTGTACAGCCTGCAAAAATTGAAAAACCCCGGCTAGTAGGAAAAAAATCCTCCTCCAATAACACGCAATGTCTCGTGGAAAGTGGAAACAGCGATGAGCACCATAAAGATGGTGGCAGTCTATACCAGAACGTGACGGACCTTGATTAGCCGCGACACCAATAACATTCAAGAGGGATAAAACCCCACAAAAGAACCAATGAGCAAGGTTGGTGTGTGCAATACGCAAACGACCTAACATTACATCATTGTAGCAAGTGCGGCGACAAGCTGATTGCTATTCCTGGAGAGTGCACTTAATAGCCCGCAACTTATTGCCATCTTGATTGTCCCACAAGGCTTGCGAAGCAGTGAGCAATCTCAGATGTACAGCAGTAAAGGCTTCAGAGGGAACAAGGCACAGATCCCTATCGAGGGGACTACAAAGGGTTCCTTTCGTTGCACCACCAGTGTGCTCATTCCCAGCTATCACAACGTGGCCCGTAATCAAGGACAAAATAACAGTCTTCCGCTGGCCAAGTAAGCGGGAAAGCAGAGCTTGGATTCGCTGTGTAAGTGGGTTCCGAGGGTTGTATTTCACCAAGGACTCCAGGATGCTCATGGAGTCATTAAAAATGATAAAATACGAGTCCCAAAGATCAACGATCATCCATTCAACATCCATACCTAGCACCAGAAGTTCCGCCGAAAACAATGAACAGCCTAATGGTTGGCGATGGGAAACATTCAGTCTCTGATGCACACAGGTGCATGCCATGCAATCATCTGTCTTTGGCTCATCCGTGAAAAGCTGCTGATATCTGACATATTGATAACACAACTGCCGGAACTCCTACAAGTACCTTGCTGGTAGAGAAAATTTTGGAGAGGGATAGCAGTCAGCATGTGTAAATGCCACTTGGTACATTTCAAGGCGGCCAATGGCATCTCCTTCGGTCTCAAGACGCGGGACATTTCAAAGGACTGCACAGCCTGATCGCGGATTACAGGATCGCAGGAGTCTATCGTGGAAATCACCCTTACCACCTCGCGTTTACCTGCGTTCAAGTCTGTCCCAAAAACCAAGGGCCGAGCAGGACTGGACCGCACTACAAGCAATCGCACTGCACACTGAATGGCTAGCTGCCGCAGCGAACATCAGGAACCACTCGTGACTTGTTGTCCTAACCTTCTTCGGGGGGGGGGGGGGGGTTTAGGGAATAAAAAGAATAATAAGTTTTTGGCCTGTGGGGAGTGGCTGGGGGGGGGGGGGATTTTGGAGAGACGGCCCTGGTTCGGAAGAAGGGGGATGAAGTTAAACAAGTCAAACACTAAGACGGTTTATATTCTACTCCAATACTCAACGCAACTCATAAAGATTTTCCCCAATAACAACGTGACATTTATTACAATTGAAATACATCTACGGCACATGATTGCTCAAGAGCTAAGACGGGCGTTAAATGTTGGTATCATTAAGAAAGAGGAATCAAGCAAGGTTTAATAGAACTGTTTAGGTATAAAGCGATGGTTCTTCTATGGAATTATAGCTGTTTTCAGAAGAACGAACTTCGACGGAATTCAAAACGTTGCACCCCCTGGATTCCTTCCTAACCACGGGAAGAAACGAGCAAAGATTAGTATCTCGACGCACTAAGCCTTAATCAATCAACCTAGGCACCTTTACTCCTCTTCTTAGGTTAGACAGCACTACACAATTTTATAGTTCTATTCGAACAATTTACACATTTTGCGTCATTCCTCTCAAGCGTGGACTCGGTAATTAACCCTACTTTATGGCGAAGCACCAATCGCAAAAGGCAAGGCACGGATAACACATGAAGCAAGTTTGTATTACCTTTATCATGCTGGTTACATCTGGTTCGAAGTCTTCGGAAACTGGCGTAGGAAGATTAGGCTTCCAGAAGCGACAGAGAAGAAGGATGGCATCTTTTTATCGGGACCAAACACCATACGAGATCCTCGCACTCCCGGCCATGTTGCTTTCTTCTCACACCTTGGGATGACGTCAAATGTGAAACGTCACGAAGCCATAATCGTAGTCCGCAAAATTACGCTGATGCGTGCAGTGAAGCCAAGTCCAACCCCATGGCGGCCTGAAGGTGGTATGGGACCCAACGAGTCGGCCCAACGCCTACGTGTCAAGAGCTCACGAAGGAAGATGGCGGTCGTTTTTATACTCAAGGAGAGATTTGCATAAAAGATAAAAGATTAGATCTTTAGAGTAAATATTATAGATCTATTAATGTTTTTAAGATTTAGATTAATAAAAATATTACAGTCGAAGACCGTAATTAGGGCAAACACTCAACAACTACAATATAGGAATTATTAATAAATTAAATGATGACGTACATGATGACGAGGTCAAACGCACAACATACATGGAGCAATCGCACCACCAAAGCCGGCATTTCTCCTACCTACTGCAAATCAACCGCAGGTGTGAGCCTAAGAGCAAAACAATTGGCGGCAAGGCCATAGTGAAGCACGACATTGTGTCAGCACCACAAATTCATGGTTTTTCTTGTTTCACTAATTTTAAGACATATTTTTAAATAACGTATTTCTTAAAATATTTCAAAAGTGATACTTTCCTTAGCATTATTTGTTTATATATTGTTTTTATGGCTTACCTTATACTTAATTTTAATATTCCCATACAACCCTGAATAAACCCATATATAAACCCATCACTTCGCAGCAATGAAGCATGAAGTGCAACAGAGATTAACATACCAAACTACTAATTTAGGTTTTAATGATTTGGGGAACGTACTCGTCAGTGCTCAATGATCCAAAACTAGTACCGATGAGTTTCCAGCTTGTCTGGCATCATAATGTAATAAGGAAGCCAAGTCGACGACGTTTTTTTTTTTGCAGAAGCTAGTTTCCTGTTATTGTTGTATTTTCCCGAAAAATATCCTCGGACGTCGGTTTTACACCTTGAGAATACCGCCAATACCAAACAAAAAATGCAAACAATTCGTTCAGTGTAACGGACGTCAGACTTGACAGAAAAATCGCTCAACAAAAAAAAAGAACGATGAAATTTTTGTTATTAAACTTAATACGCAAAATTTCGATTTTCCCGGCTAAATTGCCCCTCTCATCATCGTGAGGCAGATAACCCAGCTTTGGGTTGGCCTCACTAAAACAAAACAAACACAACAACAAAAAAAAGCTAGAGGCCTTCCTATGAGTGTTCGTCGTTAGTAAATCAAAATCTAACAGTTTCACGATTTTTCGTAAGTCTTAACATCGGTTTACGAATGTATTAATTACTTAGAAATGACAACGAAGAAAAATAAATTAAAACGGTTACAAAGAATGAGCTTGCTTGTGTAAAAAAATTATTTATTACAAAAAAAAAGTTAACATTTAAAGCTACAGTGTAAATGATTAAAACTATTTCAATGTTAAATAGAAATTGAAAGTGATTCAAAAGTACTCAAATTGAGAAATTTTCTTTTGCATTTTTGGAACTTGCTATTAAGGAGATATATTGTAAAATGTCAACATTACACAAATTTTTGATGAGCTACCACACTGTCAAAAAATAAATAGTTATATGGAACTAAAACTAACATGAAGTAATTACAGGATTAAAAACAATAATCCGAAGAGAAAACACTGGAATGAATAATAAGTATAGATCACAACGTTTGATGTAAGTTAAATAACTTGTTCTTTATGGACGTAACTCAGATATTATGTGATTTTTCTACATGCATTTTTGTTTATATTATTGATGTTTTTTTATGTTTTGTATAGTATATTTACGATACATAAAGAGCCTTCGTTGGCTTTGTATCACATGCACGAAATAAATAAATTATATGATTCCTAAGGTACCGTTTGAAACAAATTATGCCATTTACAGGGACTGTCTCTGCACCAAGGTTACAAAGGCAACAACAAAAGCCTTATCCTAAAAACACTCCCAAGTACAGCAGGGATGTGTTTCACGATCATACCAAGTAAGGTCTATCTATAATTAATAGTGTAATATTTTTTAAATAAAATAAAAGTATACTAAAATCAGAATACACGGATTGAAAAGCCAAATCGGCTCGTTTGTGGTAAATAAATACTGATGCAAAACTATTTACGTTGCTATTTGGGCTTAAATGTCTGACTGCCTGAGCGGGAATTGAATGCGTTCTTTGAGACAAAAGGCCAAAGCCCTGCCTTACTGCCACGGTCGTTGGCTGCAATGGTCATTACCTTTTATGTAATGGCAGTTTCAGAGCTCCAGTCTTTGGTCTTAAGGGTGCAGGGTTCACTAACCACTTAGGCACTCTGATATTTATCTGTATTTATTTACTAAAATCAGAGACAGCAATAAAAAATAGCGTTTTCATCACTAAAACGATTTTTTCCTTTTCGTGTAAAAAATAATTCAATTTTAAACTAAAAGGTGATTGTTGTACATGCAAGACGGCCAAGCCTCGGTTTACCTTAGGGGAAGGAACCACAACAAGACAGTGGTCAGGTTAGGTGAAGGCCTGTAAAAAATCACAAGTGGTGTGCCCGTTTACTACATTGTATAGTGATTTCAGAGGACGTCAATCACGTCGAGGCTCAACGCAATTGGTATGGAGGTGGTGCTTAAGGCGCCATCTACGTAGTAGTTAATGTTTACAATTAAATTTGGTTATTTAGCATAATCTCTTTATACCCTGAGAAGGTTGAATGCATACCAATAAATTAACACACTATCTGAATGAAATTCAAACTAAGTAAAATTCATATTTGTATCCCTTAAGCTAATTTATAATTCCAAACCACTCTCGAGGGAATCACTCATTTTGAAATTCACTCAGATTACGTATTAGTACACATAAATGATTTGTACTCACAGAAAACTGATGCGGCAAAACATTCATAAACAGAGCAGAAGCACAACCAAAGGAAATCAATCTCAGATATAAATGAAGAAACAGTATGGCTGCTCCACTCTTCCTCATAGAATGTTAAAATGTTTTGGGCTGAGACCTTCCCTCCAGACAATTTAGGAGAACTTGCACTTCCAGATTCACGGAAAGTTTGTGAAGCTGTCACAACTTCACGATGAACAGTGGGCATATTAAAATCGGAGGCATCGATAAAACGTTTTCTCTGATTCTCATGTCAATATATGGAGATAAAGTTAGTAGCGATCAATAGGGTATTGGACGCAATTGGATGCAATAGACTATTGGACGATCAATAAGCTGTTAGATGCTATTAGGCTGGAGGATTCGCCAATTAGGCAGCATTGATACTAATGGTATCAAAAGACGCTAGCATGCTTGGGAAACACAGGTAATTCCTTGAACGGTAACATCTGTGGAAGGCTAGAATGTGCCGGAGTCACCTGATTTGTGATACATCTTGGAAATCGTCAGTTTTTTATCTCATGCATTGACAGCTGATTAGTATGATGCCGAATAACACTTTTCGCAGACGTTTTTACGTGATATGGATTTTCCCTTCTTTGCTATCGCTAACTGGAGGAATCCAATGCAATTTATCATCCACACGAAATTTTCTAACATAGATAGGTTGGTTTCATTCATGGTTCCTTTCATCTTTACGCAAAGTAGGCAGTAGCTGTCATTGTTCATTCTCTTCAATGCTTTTATGTGTATCAGGTAGCAAAGACATAGCTTCGTACGAATATTTCTACAGAGTTGTAATTTATACTCTTGTATGCCTGTAGTAGTATGTGGTGTGATACTGGCTTTTGTTGTTTAGGGAAGCGATTTCGGCTGTTAAACATGCAGTTTGGCCATCGACGATCTAATTTGACTATATCCCGATTTTTAGCAGTGTGTGTTAACTTGGCAATAGGGTACGTTTGTGATACGGCGAATGTCACATTCACGTAGATATTATTCAAATTTATAGGAAACGAAATTTGGTCCATTGTCCGTCACTAGTGTCTTCCAAAAACCAATGTTGAGAATAACTCACTGAATTTCGAATGCACTATGTTAAATTAACTTCATGATGTAGACAAATGCAGAATGCGTGTCTAACAAAAGAAAGAACATATTCCTGTCATACATCCTGAAAAATTAGTGCGAATTCGACTCCAAACTGCAGCAGGAAGCTCCCAAACTTTTTTTGCAAGATATCTCACCATCTCTAATTAATTGACGGGAACTGCATAATTTAACTATTCTTTCCAGGTCGTTATTAATTCCTGGCCATAAAACCCGTGAACGTGCAAGGAGTTCTTACAATTTCTCAATGCTCTAAATGTAGATCAGTTAAGACATGCAGTCGTAAAACTTCAGCAGTTACAAATCTGTGGCCCCAGAAAATAGCATGCCTATCTAAATGTTTGATACATCTATAAAATGGCGATTTTGGAAACTATTACAGGGAATTTGCCGAGAATAAAGGAATGTCATATACCACGTATTATACAAATTTTGTTTGAATCCCGTTTCGTTGTCGAATGAAATTGACTTCAAAAGACTTACTGTCGATCCTGCAAAAAAAAACCATGCGTTTATGCATTTGAAGCTTGCCTTTTTTTGATCCAGCGCCACAAACTCACTATACTCGGGGCAGCCCATGGAAACTGCCGGTTCAGGGATGCGCATTGTACCCATCTGGAATGCCTTTAGTTCCGAGACAGTTGGTATGAGTACCGAGGGTGGGTTCCGTGGAATGCTGCACACTCAGAACCTTCAGACATTTATTAAAAGACCAAATTGGACATACGGTGTTCCGATGTGTTTATCTTCCCCCATGCTTAGGCCTGGAGTTAGTAGCTCACAACCCTTCTGGTAGCCCTCCACACAGTTGTAGTAAATGGTATATTATATTATATTATATTATATTATATTATATTATATTATATTAAATTACAAGTTAAGGCTGTCATTTTGGGATAAGAGTATAAAACAATACTCACGTTTTGCTGAAGAATATAAATGCAAAGTATTAGTAGCAATACTTTTGTACGTACTTTATGATGCTCCTGGAAAATTTAATATTGCTTACAAGCTGTGTTGGACTTGGTCAACAAGTTAGGCAAAATTTATTTAATTCCGTTAGAGCATAATTATCTGAGATCTGGAACGGAGCTAGAAAAATAAAAATCACCTTCAGTTTTACCTTGTAGCTCTTGGGGATATATTTATAGAATACTCTCTTCACACCAAACTGTTTGTCGTATAAATCTGATTTCTAGATAATTTAACTGATGCCACTAAACCGACTGTACTTTACGTCCCAATTGAATAAGCAGTTACAGAATAAGGCTCTAACTGACCAGATCTGTTCTGCTGGTTTTTTTTTAAAGAAATGTTATTAGGCAACAATGACAATCAACCAACACCATCAGAATGGGAAGGCTGAAGATTGAAATAAATAAATTGTCGACGAACGAATGAAAGCCATGTATAATCGTAAATTAGTAAATAAAAACGAGTTCGTTTGTTTTGGAGTAAGGGTTAAATGATCCCTAGTCAAAACACGGTATAAGCGCAGACAATGGTTCTTCGAAAGTTCTGATGCCACCATCGTACTAAAGTTGTTATTCTAAGATGGGACCGATGGGGCAAGGTGGGCTGATGGTTAGTACAACTATCTCATTTATGTGCCAGAGGTCCTGGTTTTGAGTCTAACCTCAGCAACCCCTGTCATTTTCTGGAAGAGGGTGGCCCGGTGATGCCTCAAGCTCATTTTGATTGCAGAATGAATCTACTAAAAGATCCTACGAATTTACGATAGGAATTTCGTAGCAAAATTGTCCCAATTGGCTCTTGACACTACGTCTTGGGCTAAGAGCACGTGAAACGTTCAAAGTGTGTAGTACTCGTTGGGCCTTTCAACAGTATTCAAACCATTGGACTCGTAACTAAAATTGGCCCGTAAAGAAATTTAGTGCTCTGTAGGCTAGACAACAAAACAACTTCAAAAAAAAGCAGTTCTAAGCAAAGTAATGGTTAGAATATCGATGCATTCTTTTGTGGTTATAGGCTATGAAATATTACATTTTTGTCTTTGGCAAAAGATAGCTTAACCTAAATCAAATTAGAATTGCAGATGATCAGATGCACACCTATGCCCACCCCACACACCTTTTCTGATTGGTTCTGTCATAATCATGAGCTCAAGTCATTCGTCACCTTATCATCTATTTGTCAGATAGTTCTTAACCGTTGTTAAGCGAAGTTCTTTGCCAAGGAGGCATTAATACGATGTACGCATGCAGCGAGCTTTAAGCTGTACAAGTGTAAAAATTAGTCAATACATTTGAATAAAGCAGTAAGGTTTAACGTGCACTAAACATTATAGTAAGGTTGCGGTATAAAAGTTACAGGAAAATCTTGTTTTTTTTTTACCTCGGTTCATTTAATCCTTATTCTAATTCTGAAGCGAGCTCTTTTTTGTTGGCTAGCTATGATAAATGATACTAACGTTTGGACCATCGTGTTTAAGCTGACAAGTTATAGAAAAAGTTTCAGAAAGTAATAAGTTTAAATAGGTTTACTTACCTTTAAAAGTAGAAGGATTTTAGTGATATATGCTGTAACTGTACAAGGCAACGTTTTTTTTTAAGTGTACAAAACATATTTTTAAACGTTCAGAACAACAAACTAAAAATAAAACATATCTAACCTTTTCAGAACATGAAGTAAAACATCAAGGTACATTTACTTACATCAGGGCAGAAGCGGAAGGCCAACTGACAGACCAAAATGCGCAAATGATGTGGCGGGTAAGAAACAACAATGTACACAAAAGCCGCTAGTCCAATGAACATATAGTTTCCTTTTTTATTTTGATGGATAATCAGAGACTCATCCTTTTCACTATGTTGACAGAGTAATAAGTTCCAATTGTGTTGTAAAGCGATGTCAATTTCAATAAGGTTGTAAAGATTGCTGATTGTATTCCTACTTGATAGGCATAAATGCAATATTCAAAAGCGATATTAAATTTTCGACGTATTTGTATCACCCATCCGAAAAACGACAAAATCTTGTGTTTGTCTTTAGATTTTGTTAAATTACGATTTCTAAGATTGACGGAATATTAACGATATTTTCATCAAAATAATTCTCAATTTTTGTATTTATTTGTGACTTTTTTTTTTGGGGGGGGGCTATGTCCAATTGCAAAATCCGTCTTTCTTCTAAGTCTTGAAGGTGAGGGGATTGTGCTGTATTTTTTCGACACCATACTTAAACATCACATTTTGTCCCAAAAAACAAACAATATTTTGACATTTACATAAAGCGCAATCAAGCTGTATCATGACTGTGAAACTCTATCCGTTGTTTCGCGATTTAGCCCTGTTTTTTTTTCATGCTGGATGGGCTGCCGCTGTCAAACAACAGCTATCGTCGGCGGGAGACTGGACACCATTCTCAACAATCACGTTTTCACACTTAAAGTAATTTCCCAGCAGGTGTGTTAATAATTCCCTCCTCATTAATAAAGCAAAGTTGCTTTTATTTATTACTAGCATCGTACTCGGCTTCGTCCGGGTATTCTTTCGCCCGTGGTTTGGTTTGGCCCGTGGTTGTTTCCCATTTTTCGGTCGGTGTTGCGTGAACATTAACTGCGACTGGCTATTTTTCTTCCTCTAAGTTTCCCTTTTCCTCCCATCCCTTTCATCCCATCATCTCCCTACCCTCACCCTCCCCTCTCCTCCCTTCCTATTCTGTTACCCACACAGACGAACTGCCCCACTCCTTGTTTATCGCTTTTGCTTGTGACGTCATTTATGACTGTTGCCTGAACGTTGACTGAGCTTGGTTGTTGTTTGGGATGTTGTTGTTCAGTTAATGGATAATCATATGCTTATTGGTGAAAGACGCAATGGCCCCCACACGGGTATTTGCCATTCAGGCCCTCCTCCTCACTCTTAACTTATCGCTTCAGCTATCATTCGTGTGTGACGTCATTTAAGACATGCCTCTGCGATAACCGCGCAGGGCAAATATTGTTATTCGAGGCAATAATGTGCCAAATTCAACTTCTTTCCGAGGCAACAACGTACCAGTTTCAACTTCTAGCCAAAGAATTGACACATTCGCCCGTTTTCATTGTAGGGGTTTTCCTTCCGGGGGTCGTCGTTGCTTCATTTCTGCAATGAGACTTTGGTTTATAATGTAAAACTAGCAGTCGTACCCGGCTTCGCCCGCGGATTTGTTAAGCCCGTGGTTGTTTCTCAGTATTTGGATGGTGCTGCCTGATCGTTCACTGCAACAGCCAAATTTTCTTTGTGTAATGGTCACCCTTTCCGCCAATCCTCTCCCACCCCTCTCCCCTTCCCATTTTATCCCGTCCTTTCCCTCCC
>JAHWFP010201203.1:20570-72017 GCA_023313725.1 Lithobius niger | reverse complement strand
TCAATTGATGTTTTTGTTGGCCGTGTCGTCAAAATTGACGTGAAATTGCTTTTGTTTGCTAAAACTAAACCTTGGTTCAAGCTGTCGTAACTCAACAACGCAACAAACGGCCGCCATCTTGGTCGCGTTGGAAAGCTGGGACAGGGCTATCTACAGTACTGGCCGGATCTTGGATGAAAAATGGCATACGCGACTGGGTTCAATATGGCCGCCGAAAACACCAGTTAAGCGAAGATTCGGTATGTTGCCTCTTTCTGTCAATCGAGGGCGACACCGTCCGTACAAAACTACAACGTTTCTTTCCTTGTAACACTTTCGGGATACACAAACGTGTCACTTTTTTTTTTCCAAGCGCAGAGAAATAGCTTAACTGTGGCTGAGTGATAGATTAAAAACTACGTAAAATTAAAATTACATTTTGAAAACTGCCACTAGATGCCAGCATATGTCGCGACTCTCTGTACAAAAGTTCTCCGATGTGATTTGCCAATTCCCGAACAGACCTCAATAAATGGGCCAGTCGTGGCGTCCATTTTGTCTACCCCCTCTAATTCGTTGTAGGTTGGGCCAGTTAGTTTAGTGGCCATGGCTGGGACGGTCCCCGGTTGGCACGTGATCACTCATCGCGGCGGGGGCCATTCGTAAGTGACGTCACCCGAAGCGAGTCAAGGTCACAGCTACTGGAGCTAGCAGGTGCGCGTCTATTGGCGGACAGCCGGCTGGGAGTGGGAACTCGATGGCGGCCATAAACGGATTCCTTTCAACGATAGCGATTATAAATTAGGAAATAAAACAACTTTAAACTACTTCTACGGTATTAAAAACTTCAAAAAAAGGATTTCGAAAGCCGTAAACAACGCTTAATGGAAGAATAACCAGAGGACGATCTTTTCAAGGTCTCCCATGGACTGCAACGGATGGTGAATATTTTTGTAAGCTCATTTACGTAGTCTAACTTCAACTTTTTTTTTTTAGTTATGAAAACCTAATACGATTATATTTTTGTGCAATTATTTACACTGTAATTATTATATCTCCAATTTTTTATACCCGTAGATTGCTTAGTTATTTTACTACGATTTGTTTTACCGAGGCATGCAACATGTTTATGGCAACATGTTTTGGTTGTGTTGCAACCGGTATCCGGCTCAATATAATTGCCGGATCCGGATCTCGCCGGATACCTCATCATCCGGCACCGGATCCGGATATATCCAGACTTCAATTCCTACAACATATTCCAGGCAGAGATAATTTAACTCCTGATTTTTTACTTAGGATAGCTTTGCCCTGTGAATCAACGCCTGAGAAAGTTAAACGTTTTGCAATAATGAATATTTATGTTATTGATTCATTACCCATTTTGTCTAGCCAGTTAGAAAAACTTACCGTGAAAGGTAGTATTCTAGTGAAAGTTTATCATTACACACTTAAAGGCTGGTCTGACAGGATGAGTGATTAAGAAATGAAACCCTACTTTTGTGCCGTCCAGAGCAGTCTCTAGAGGGTAAAGCAATATTTTGGGGACACTGTTTAGTCATACCTGATTGGATACGACCACACCTAATAGCTGCACTGCATCTTGGTCATTGCGGGATAGCGAGAATAAAAGCGATTGCTCGTTCTAGAGTATTGTGGCCAGGTATAGAAAGTAGGTGACTTGGAAAATCATGTTAAATTCTGTAGTACTTGTCAGTTAACTAAGAACGGAGTGATGACTAAGAAAAAGCATGTGTGCGAAAGACCTGTTGCTGTATGGTCAAGAATTCATTTTGATTTTTTTTTTATATACTTTGGCAATAAAATGTTTCTTGTAGTGCTTAATGCCCACTCAAAATTCCCTTTTGTTTCTCAAATGCACTCAACAACAAGCACAAGTGTAATTAAGAAATTGAAAGAAATGTTTGCGACTTAATGGGCTGGTAACAACTGTCGTGTCCGACAACGGACCCCAGTTCATGAGTTTAGAATTCCAGGAGCTTATGAAAGACTGTGGCATCAGAAAAATTTTAGGTGTGCCTTATTTTCCAAAATCAAATGGTCAAGCGGAATCTTTGGTTTCAATTTTCCATGAATTCTAGTCTACAAGAGTTTGTGTGTTGACGATGCTTTAAATAATTTTTTAATACAAGCTGGCAACCTTCCCAACACGGTAACATCAATCCCGCTAAATTATTCCTCGGACGTAACACAAGGTGCCGATTGTCGTTATAATTCATAAGGCACACTAAAGTACTAAACAACTCTTAAGAACAGATTCAATTCATAGTATTTCAAAACAGGCTTTATAACGAAGGAAAATAGTACAGATCAGTATTCTGGTTCCGCTTGCTGTCTTGTTCGTTTCGTCTTTTCGAGTTAGACTAACGATCTCCGTACAAGTGAGGCCTTCGGTACAGGTGGACTTCAGTCCGGTTACCAGGGCTACCAGCATCGTCTGCTAGCAGTGGCGACAATTATTTTTCTTTACCTTTTCGAATAATATTCATATCGGATAATTTACTTTAACGAAAATAATTGTGAATAGAATAATGTTGACATATTTTGCATCATTTTTTAGCACTCTTATAGAAATTATCATAGGCTACGATCTTTTATTTTGTTTAGAGTCCATGAAGACCAACCCAACTTCTGTTTCCTTCTTTATATTTTATTTTCAGACATACATATTTTTGTAGTATATGCTCGTATTATTTTCGATAATCAAATCAAATCATAAAGGCTAAAGCCGAGCCCAGAGTGTAATAAAACAAATGCAGTAATCAATCAGTGTTTGTCATTCATTCTCAGTTTTTAAGTATTTTAGTGTAACAGTTTATTTATGTTCCATCCTAGACATTTGAGCATACTCTGGACAAATTAACCAACGTAAACTGAAAACAACGGTTGTGGAGTAATCACTTGTGTGCTCCACAATGGCAGCCATCAATTTCATGTCAATATGTTAACCCTACCAAGATACCCCTTTAACTACTCAATAGGCTATTCTATTATTATATATAGCATTTGTATATCACATGACTTCCTGTGGTAATTGTATTTAAACAGTAGTAAACAGGAAGTTCGCTGTCTTATCAGCTGTAGCCTACACTCTGGTAGTCCGTGTGAGTTATTACAGTTATTACCATTGGTGCCCACTCTGGGCTTAGGTGTGTCCCCGCCAAGGACATCACAGTTGGCGACGAGTCCGGTACCTTTGGTAATCTTTAAAAACTTAAGCTTAAACTGATAGGACTTCAACTACATCTTTGCTCCATATATGTGGTAAGTTGCAATTTTTTTTTCCATTTTGGCAATGAAAAATTAATGCTCTGAATTCCTATCAGAGTTTAAACTTTTTCAAACAGTGTTATTTTGTCGTGGTAGTGCTGTGTGGTACGAAATGATAATAGTTAAATTTAGTACCTTAACAACTAGAACCGAAGTGGGCAATTGGATTTATAATGGTTAATTTAACCTTGGCAGTGTTCTAGAGCGACGCACTGGTGTGTCCGCACAGGCAGTATTATAAACCTGAACCGTTCGAAAAATGCTCTGCTAAATTAACCCTTGTAAATTCGATTGTGCCATTGCCCATACTCGGGCTAGTGTGTGCCGGTGTAAAATTTAACACCGTAGGTTTATGCTCAACCTTAGTGAAATCTGGTCTGTGCTGAGGCGTAGGCCAGAAGTGTTGTTGTGTAAAACATTGCAATGTGGTGAACGTAAAACATTTTTTCAAAGCCTAGTCCCTTGAAATTTAACTTGTAGGCAGTTAAAGGTAGTCTTGAGTCCTCCAGTTTAATCCTTGCATGTTAAACAGGATTGTAATTAAATTTAGCAGTGAAAGTGAAACTAATTCAGTAGTGAACGCAAGCGTTTAATGAAACTAGTTCTAATTTAAATCTAAATTTTGAATCTAGTGATAGTGAAGACGACGTCAACGTGGGTTCGTTTAAAATCGCTGGTTTATTTTCGGAATTTGATTGCGAGTCTGACACATGGGAGAATTACTCCAACCGAATTAGTTATTTTTTTAAAGCTAAAGAAATACCAGCAACCACGCAAGTTAATTTTCTAATGGCATCTATATGCCAGAAAATGTTTGATGGAATTCTGAATATCCTCTCACCTGATTTGCCCGACTCATTAACATTTGATGAGCTCGTTAAAAAAGTTTTAGACGACATTGAGCCAGTGCCCTCCGTGGTATCTGAGCGTGTTAAATTCTTTAGAAGATCGCAAAAATCAGATGAGAGTATCGGGGAATATTTAGCTGCATTAAAGCTAATGACGAAGTATTGTGACAAAGCTAAAATTAAAGATATTAACAGCGAAATGATTAGGGATCGCCTAATTGGGGGGTTCCAATCAGAAGTCAGTCAACACAAGTTGTTGATGCGGACTCTGGATTTAAAGGCTACAACATCCTTAGCTTTCTCCTTAGAATCTTCTGAAACAGAACAAAGCTTTTTGAGAAGCCATTCTAGAGCTGTTAACTACGTAGCTAAAAAATCGAGTAAAACATCAAGTGGGCCTAAATCCACTAAGGATTTCATTTGCTATTGTTGCAACAAAAACGGCCACGTGAAAACACGTTGTAAATATCGAGACTATACTTGTGGCCGATGCCACACTGTCGGCCATTTAAAAGCCGTGTGCCGAAAAGCTAGTCATTCGAATAGAACTTTAAAATCACTCTACCACCCTAAAGCAAGTTCTAGCACAAATTTTAAGGCTAGACCGAACACAAACAAAAGTATAGATATAAAAAACGAGTCAACAAACTCAACGCGATAGCAAAAGTGATAGTGAAGAAGACCAGGATGTTGAAGCCGAAAATTCAGAGTCTGGTAACGATTCAGACAACGACTATCTTGTACTGAAAAATAATACTCTTGGGCTGAGTCAGGCTGCGGACCAGATTTCAATTCCCCTACAAACCAATAAGATAATAGTAGTAGTTAATTCTATGAAAATCCATAAATGGAAAATGCCAGTCTGCCTAAATGGTGTCAAGCTAGAAATGGAACTTGATTCCGGGGCAGATGCATCCATTATCCCTATTGAGTGGCATCAAAAATATTTTGCGGACTGTCCTTTAAAACTCAGTCCGTACTCGATACACTCATACACTGACGGAATTGAGAACACGATTTACACTGTAAGTCTGAAGGTTGAAGTGCAAGGTCAAATCGAACATTTGGATGCTTTAGTTTCAAAATTATATAAACCTGCATTAATGGAAAGGATTGGCTTTCTATTTTTCGAGTTAATTTCCATCCTTTTTACGACCTACAAATGAAAGTAAAACCTAAGAAAAGTGTTAAGAAAATTAAAACTAGCATTACGCCAGTTGACACTTCTGAAATAGTGAAGGGTTTCCCGGAGCTATTTTCTGAAGGCATGGGTAAGTTTAAGAATTTTAAAGCCAAAATTCATTAAAAATCTGATGCCAAGCCTGTGTACAGTCGTGTAAGACCAGTTCCGTTAGCACTCAAAGAAAAGGTTAACCAAGAAATTCGTAGATTGGTTGGCCTTGGAATTCTAGAGCCTGTGGAAACTTCTCAGTGGTCTACGCCGATCGTCATAGTTCACAAAGCGGATGGCCAAATCCCAGTGATTGGTGATTATAAAACTGCCGTGAACCCTCAACTCGAAGTCGACCACTATCCAGTACCCACGGCCGCAGAATTATTCAGTGAATTAGCAGGCAGCGACACTTTTTCCCTTATCGATCTTAAGGATGCATTTCTGCAAATTGAACTCGACAAAGAGCCGCAAGAAGCTTTGACAATAAATACACCCCTGGGTTTGTTTAGATGGCTTCGCGTACCCCTGGGCCTAGCGTCCAATCCTGGAATTTTCCAGAGGGTAATGACTCAAGTCACCATTAAAATGTCTCCCGTTTTATGATGACATCCTAGTGAGCGGGAAGGCGGGGGGCATGACGATTCGTTAAATAAACAGTTAAATGCTTTACAAGATGTAGGAGCCAAACTTAAGATCGAGAAGTGCATACTGTCGCGGCCTGAATTAAAATATTTAGGCCACATGATAAATGCAGAAGGCCTGCATACACTCCCTGAGGTTATTGAAGCAGTCACAAACGCTCCTAAGCCAACATGTATTCCAGAGCTACAGAGCTTTCTGGGTTTTGTAAACCATTACTCAAAATATCTACCAAATCTCGCTCATATTCTGTCACTAGTAACACGTTAAGCCCAAGTGTGAAGTGGGTTTGGGGGGACAGAATGCGACCGAGCCGTGAGTAAAGTAAAAGAATTATTTCTTAAATCAAAACTTCTGGTTCATTACGATCCGAAATTAAAGCTCAAACTCGTTTGTGACGGCTCACCCTACGGGGTCGGCGCGTGCCTTATGCATGACGTGAGAAACGGTGAATCACGGCCGATAGCTTTCGCTTCACGTAAGCTTACTCAAGCGGAAAGGGGCTACTCGCATTTTGATCGGGAAACTCTCAGCGTGGCTTGGGGAGTGAAACGGTTTCATGAATACGTTTGTGGTCAGCGATTTATACTGCAGTCTGATCAGAAGGCTTTAGTTTGGATTTTTGGCCCTAAAAAAGGAATACCGCAGATGGCAGCCGCCAGGGTTCAGCGTTGGGCAGTGATGCTTAATGCTTACGATTACGAATTCGAACACATTCCCGGTAAACTTAACTTGACGGCAGACTCATTATCGCGCCTTCCCCTCCCAAATACAGAGGAATTCGAGAAAGCAGAAGAGCAGTACAATATTCTTGCATTAGAAACTATTTCTAATCTTCCAGTTTTAAACGAGACACTCGTTCTTGAAAGTAAACGTGACAAAATTCTTTCAAAAGTTTATTGTTATGTGAACCATGGCTGGCCTGACAAATGCGAAATTCCCGATCTGTTATGGTACTTCACGCGTCGTGCTGAAATCTCGGTCGAAAACGAAACCTTATTTTGGGGGTATAGAGTCCTGGTGCCGACGGCCTTGCGGAGACAAATCTTGAAAGATCTACACAGTGCTCACTTAGGCATAGTTTAATTGAAAACTTTAGCTAGACAAAAAGTCTGGTGGCCTAAGATTGACTCTGACATTGAAATTAAAGTCAAATCATGTTAAAATTGTCAAGAGTATAAAGATACTCAAACGTCAGGTCCTAAGCATACATGGGAATATCCACTAAAACCAAACAATCGTTTTCATTCTGACTTTCTCGGGCCGATGGACAATTACATGTTTTTCATTTTAAGTAGACACACATTATAAAATTCCTTTTGTGTATAAAATGAAGTCAACAACGTCCGCGCTTGTCATTAACGTTTTAAACAATCATATAGCTTTATATGGTTTAATGGACAGCTTAGTTACAGACAATGCTGTCCAATTTATGTCCTCTGAATTCCAAAATTGGTTAAAATCCAATGGGATTAGAGACACATAAACGGGCCAAGTTTTGCGCCTTGGACCAACGGTTTGGCTGAGGTATACGTCCGTAATTTCAAGAGAGTCTTCAAGGCCGCGCGGCGACAGGGTCTACTATTCAAGAAGGTATAAATTCTTACTTGTTATCAGCACAAATCTACCATTCAAGCAACACCTGGAAAATTATATTTTAACCGAGAATTAAAGTCTCAGCTGGATTTATTGTTCCCTGACCCTATTGCAGCTGTTCGCCGTAAACAATTAAAACAAGTATAGAGCACCCACCATCGTGAGTTGAAATAGTATCAAATAGGTGAAAAGGTTTGGTATCGTGACTTTTCAACGACAAATGATAGGTTATGGTCTGTTGGTATTGTTAACAAAATATGTAGTAATCAATCCTATACTATCGTTGATACTAACGGTAATACGATTCGCAAACATTGCGAACAACTAAGGTTACATACCGCCGAAAATGATTATCCAGAACAGCCTCCTAACGCACTAATTCCGACGGCGAAAAGCAGTAATTCTTTCGTGAATAATAATGAGCAACATCACTCAAATTTCAAACGTTTGTCTTTTGGCGGTAAGCAACGTGAAAAGCCAAGTTCCGCTGACGTAGTTCCTGAGCGTCGATCTTTCGGCTAATCCAGAAAGTCAATTTCTGCAACCGAGGGCTCAAATCCACCAATCCAACAGCTTGAAAAATCACCAGAGAATTTGTCACGCAAGTCACCAGGTGGCAGGAAATCTCCAGCGAAATTACCCCACACACACGAAGTGGATGAGTCTCCTAACGTAAACAACCAATCACCTTTGGCTACTACCAGCGCCCCTCTTGAAGGAAATTCAAAGTCAGAAAGGTCACAATCTCCATCGATTATTACGTCACCATCCGCTAAACAATCACCACCGAAGCCAGGTCATGCTAACAAAAAAGCGAAACCGAATCCCAATGAACGTAAAGTTGTGCTATCACCAACACAGGTTGATATTGCTGCTCAACTTCAAAATGCTCATCGTTCAAAGAGACTGCGTAGAGCTCCAGACAAGCTCAATTTGTAGTTTTTTTCAAAATTACCATTTGGCTACAACTTCTCCGTTTTTTTGTTGTTGTTATCTGTTGACTGTGAATTAGATGATAGTTCTTGTTAAACTGTAGCGAGTAACGCTAAAACGTTTTGTCCCTTAGTTATTCGTGCAGTGAATCGGCTCTTTTTTTTTTAAATGTCCTCCTTTAAAATTAGGTATAAATGTAAGTGTATATTGTTGTTCGTGTGAAAAATTGATTTCACGATTATATTCTCTTTGTATCTTTTTTGTATTTTCATGTGAATTTCTTCACTCATCGGAAAAAAAAATTGTTGGAGCCATAATTTCCACTCCGGCGAAGCCTAACCAAAAGTAACTTTGGCACCGAATTGTTGGATGCCAGATGTTCCTCCACAGCAACGCTGTAGCGTTTCATCTGCAGAAATGGTTGGTGCAAAAAGAAAATTAACCAAAAAGGCTACGGAAATTAAAACAAAAACACTGAACATTTTAATTGTATTCATTGTAAATTGATCCAGAAATCAAAACCGAAATTTAAAACTGGCAAGTTTTCAGCCAGTTTAGTAATGTTTAATTTTTTGCTTAACCATGTACATCTTCAGTTTTTTATTTTGTAAAAACAGCTTTCAAAAATAGTGTTTAGTTTTTCCTCGAAAGCGAAAAATTATGTATCTTTCTTTAAAAATAGGTAGTGCACTAAAAAAAATACAACTGTGATGTCCTTGGCGGGGACACACCTAAGCCCAGCGTGGGCACCAATGGTAATATCTTGCACAGACTACCAGAGTGTAGGCTACAGCTGATAAGACGGCGAACTACATCTTGCCTTCGTAATCATAATTTTATTTCCAGCTAGGTTTAGATTTTTTTTTTCTGTTTTTTTTCTCTCTCGCTGCTTTGTGGAGTCGTCACTTGTGTGCTCCACAATGGCAGCCATCAATTTCATGTCAATATGTTAACCCTACCAAGATACCCCTTTAACTACTCAATAGGCTATTCTATTATTATATATAGCATTTGTATATCACATGCCTTCATGTGGTAATTGTATTTAAACAGTAGTAAACAGGAAGTTCACTGTCTTACCAGCTGTAGCCTACACTCTGGACTGCACTTCCTGCCCAAAACTCTCGTAAGGTGACACTTTCCGCTATCTTGGAGTGGAAATTGATGATAATTGGAAATTCTACCTTCACATTGATAACATAATCAAAAAAATGCGAAAAACTATACAACTACTTCATGCGATTATTACTTTACTGTGGAAATAAAAAAACTTGTCTATGAATCTTTGATTTTATCTCAAGTTTGATACGCATGCACAATTTTTGGCTCGCCACTGTTAACTGGATTAACAGACTACAAAAAACTTTAAATAAAGCAACTAAAGCTCTCTTCAGTACCACAAAAAAACTTACTACCAAAGAGATCTTAATTTCAAAAAAGTGTGTATACTTTTGTGTATATACTTTTAGTGTGTATGTGATGTTTAGCATCATAACTAAGATTTTTTTTTCGACAAAACGTACCAGCTTAAGAACTTTCTTCAGTGCACATAGAAGCCTCTTAGGCTTCGTGTTTGTTTATTTGTAAACAAATTTTGTATATTGCATAACTGAATGCTGAATAAATCATTATTTTTATTATCTGTAGGAATGACCAATAAAACAGTGAGCAGAATGTTGCATTTTTTGCAGATGAGTGTTGAAATAGTCTTGCATTTCAATTTACTGTACCTAAGACTTCAATGAAATGAATTTATGCCCATCTTAAAAGGAATGGCAGTTAATTATTACCCATTCTTAAATCGCATAACGAACCGCATTCGATTTATCGACTCCAAAGACTTGCCTTGTTCGCTTTTGATGGTGTCGCATTCAATGCTTGTGTACGATGGTGGCATGGTACTTGCTGAATGGGTGTATGGCTCGTTTTCGGTGCATTTGTTCACTAAATATTCCACACACAATATTGATTTTAAAAAGCGTACTGTAACATTGTTATAGTTGTTTCTTTATACGACCCAAGTTCAAAAATTTATCCAATATTAATTGCAACATTTTAAAGTTTTTGTCCTTTTGATGTAATAAATTAATACTATAACTTTGATATGCCAGTCCCTGACAGTAGTCACAGTAGTCGCTTATATGATAGTGGTAGATTTCACATTTTCTGATGCACAGCAACAAAAAGCGTTGGTTCAGGCATACATGTTAACGTTAATTATAAAAATAAAATAAAAATAATAATCTTAAGTTTCGTTGCTAATGTAATTGTACGGGAATTTTTGCCTTAGCACATGGCATAAGCACCATACTGTAGATAATTCACAGATTACATGTAAATAAACTGCAGATTATTTACAGTTCTACACTTAGGATTTCTTGGTTTTACTTTAAAGTATGTTTTTATTAAGTTTATAGTTAATTTTAAACAATCAATTGCAGTTAATTACATAAAATGCAATGGATATTTGCATGTAACCATAAGGTTAAAACATAATTTATAATGCGAGGAGGGTCTTTGGGTGCCCGGATAGCCTTGGTTGCCCTCCCCCTTGGTTGTTCCTTGGTTGCTCGCGACCGTCGTGTCTCGGAACACTCTCTCTGGTGTGAGTGAAGCTCATTGGGATGCGGGAGGTGAGACACGCTGTCAGGCATTGGCGGCGGACGAGTGCCTCCTGACAGGTAACCCCCCCCTTTCAGTGAAAAGCCCCCTCGTACGCGACGGGAAGGTCCTGATTTACAAAGGAAAAGGTGCAACAAAATTTCTAATTGCCGGCTGAAAATATCACACTACCCTTAAATTTTGTTGCATTCAGTTCCTGAGTGCTTGTTACCCTTGAGGATTCAAAACTCTCTTGATACTCCCAGCTGAACCGCCCATCTGCACATGCGCCAGCTCGCGCAGACCCTCCATAAACGGTATTACGGCGTTAGCCAACCATCTCTTTTCCTCCAGCCTCCGGCCACGACACCGCCATTGTTACCCTCCTGCTTCAATGCAGTTCGCCGAAAGACCCATCCTACGTAGCAACTTTTCATTCTCCCTGCGTTCGTCGAATGCTACTTTCTATGTTGACGGATGTCCATGTTCGCCGAACGTCTTACTCGCCCATTGATCGCTACACTCACCGAATGGCTCTGCTTTTGGCCGCTTAATACCGCCTTAGTCTTTCTTGCTTCCGTAACGTTCGCCACATGATCCCACGTTCGCCGAACATTTCCTACATCCTTCCCGACTTGCATGCTTTCATTACATGTATGACCGCACTGTTGAGGTACTCCCGTATTTGGCTCCACGTTCGTCGTTTTCAACATAACTCACCTGAAGTGTGAAACGTTCGCCGAAGGTGCACGGAAGAAGACCTCCCACCGCTGTATCATTCTTCCCTTCATCACGTCCTCTTGACGGATATTCACGTTCGCCGAACGTCTGCTTCGTTCACAAACAGCGTGTTCGCCAAACGACTCGACCGTTGACTCCGCTTCGTTCTCTCTTGCTTCGGTCACGTTCGCCACATGACCTCATGTTCGCCGAAATTTTCCTTTTGATGCTGGTTTCTCCTTTTGCTCATCTAGTAAACACTTCTTTCGCCAGTAGTATGTGGATGAAGCCTTCCTTGAACACCAATCGCTCTCCCGTTCGCCGAATGCTCTTGTTGACGTCTTTCACGATCCTTCCACCTGCACACCCTTTGATTGCACCAACGAAGAAATCATGAACATTGTTCCATGTCCGACGGAATCAACTTTTCCCATCAGCCTCCTGTGCTCTTCCTGACATGCACGCTTCCCCGAACGCATCAACGTCTCCGTTTTTCTCTCCCATCGTCACTCTTAACTTCTAGTTAATATGCTACATTTTCTCCGTAGGCGCCATGCTTGCCACATTTAAACCCTTCCTTCCCCCTACGTTCACCGAAGGCAACTCTCTCACCTGAAGAATGACACGTTTGCCGAAAGCTCATGGATGATACTCCCACTGCCAAAACTGTTCTTCCCTCACACCATGTCCACGTCAGTTGGATATCAACGTTCGCCGAACTTCACACTCGTCCATGAAAATCTGTGTTCGTCGATCGACTCTGTCCTTGGTCTCCCAACAACGCTTGGTCTCCTCGCTTCAATCACGTTCGACACCGCCACGTTCGCCGAATGTCTACACCTACGATGAATTACAACGTTCGCAGATAACCCCTGCCTCCTTCTCGACGTGCTCGTTCACAACAGCGACAACAACGTCACCATCACCGTCTTTCTCACCTGCTACCTCTTCAAACTGTCATTACTCATCGAATGATCCGTTATAGCCTAATTCGTTCTTCCTCATCCGTACACGTCTGTTACATCCCCGTGGTCGGATGTCTTCCTCACCGCTTGAGGTTTCTCTCACCAAAGCTACGCTTGTCGTTTAACTCCAACCTCCTGCACATCTTTATGTTCGCTGAAAATCTGTCCTCTCGTTCGCCGAACATCCAACACAACCAAAAACTCTCCGGCTCTCCACCACTACGAAACATTGACGACTACACATGGTCCAATGTTAGATGCCACTGTTCATCGAAATCCCTCGTTCACTATAGGGCTGGGCGGTATCGGAAATTTTCGGTACGGTATCGGTATTCTGAAAAAAATATTCGGTATTTTCGGTATTCCGGTATCGGTATCCTCCTACCTGGGTAGTTGAAGCATATCCTCGCGCCAAACTGCTACTAAGTGATACAGGGCATACCAGGCTGTTTTCCGATGTCTCATTTCAACATCAGTGCTCTATCTGAATGATTAAGTCAACTTTAATGACTGAGGAAATATTTTGCAAATTGGTCATTGGTTTTTTCCCCGTATTAACTTCTTAACAGTTTATGCTATCAATTTGAATTTAGCTCCGTTGGAAAGCTGGTGAAAAAACGCTTCGAGTGGTATATTGGAATGTCCAAATCGACCAAAAATTGGCGAAGTTATTAAAAAATCAACTAGACACTAAAAATGTACGTTATTTCGCTATTATGCAAATACCGATTGCGGTTTCGGTATTCAAAAAATACCGATAACCGCGGTAAAAATACCGATACCACCCAGCACTAGTTCACTACACCATCCTTCATCAACATCAAGCATACCGACCCTTGTTTCATCTGCACAGTCATTCAACATTTTCATGTCATCACGACACCCCTCCCCTCACCACCCAAGCACAGACAAGCATTCACAGAAGCTAACCTTCACCGAATCTACTGAACCTTCAAGCTTCTAATGCGTTCCCTCATCATAACCACCATGACCATGAATCATGACCATCACTTTACACTGCCACCAAGCCACTCGTTACAACATCACGTTAGTGACTTCATCCACCCATCTCTCAACCTAAGGGTTTCTATTTGCCTCGATAAATACCCATTACCTTTTTTAATAGCATTCTCCTTCTCTCAATGCTGTTCAATCTAGAGAAATAAATCGAAGATGTCCTTCCGGTTCTCTACGTACTGCGCAGGTGTACTGCGCGGCCTCCTTCATATAAAAGTCGAAGCGGAGCGGTAATACTCACTTTTTCTTCTCTAGCGCCACGCTGTTCACTTCGCTCCGGACCTCCGCTTCTACCCTCCGCTTCCGCCTCTGCATTGCGATGCCTCGAGCCAAAGGGACACCTAGGGAGGACTCCTCCGCCCGTGCACATCATCCTGCATCACCAGTCCACGTTCCGCCCGTTGCGAGAACGTTGAAGTTCTTGAACTCAAACAGAGCAGGATTCGTTGGAGCCTCTTCCGCCTCCGAATCCCGTCCTTTCCGCGTCATTTTCCGTGCCTTGCGACACCGCAGCCACGTCTCCGATGCCGTGTAGTCAACCGCCTCCGGCACGAGAGATACGCTCCCTTTCGGAGGAACTTTCTCGCACAAAGGAAGCCTATGCTTGCCTTAAACTCCAGCTTAAAGCACGGAAGGTTGCAGCTAAGTTGGCTTCCTCCGTCAGCGCTCAGTTTACACCTTTGGACCTGTCTTCACGCTCCTCCCAGCATTCGGTAGCGGAACATCCCACAACCCTCCGTGCTGCCGAACCTCTTACGTCATCTCTTGTACACTCCCTCGTGTACTCCTCCCTCCGCAACTTCAACTACAAACTTCATCTCAACGAGAAAGAACTCAACTGCCTCCGACTCAACTGCAAACCAGTCGCAACTCATTGCTCCGACTTCAGAAGCCAAACTGACGAACGCTCGAAAGCTAATGCTAATGCTAATGCTTACAAACTTAACATCGAAAACTTTACTGCCAGCAACACCCAAATGCGACGAAAGATTGAACTTGTCCACTTTTCCAAAAAACTCATCAAAGAAAACTGGATCATCATTATTTGGGCCGTAGACTGAGGCCATTATGTAACACTTGGTATCAATATTTATTTTAATAATACACCACCGTCCCAAATTGTCCGTTTCAACTTTTTCTAACATATATTGAAATGTATTTTGAATGAGTATTGCAACTCCCCTACTACCAGTTGTGCCATTTGAAAAAATAATTTTAGCTCCCCACTCTGTCTTCCATCTCGTTTCATTTTCTACTGTACAATGAGTTTCCTGTAACAGGATTACATCAAATTTATTTTTATGTAACCAGTGAAATACATCCCTTCTTTTTGCGTTATCTTTTAATCCTCTACAGTTAAGAGTACCAATTTTTAGTACCAGGTCAGCAAATTGATTTTAAAGTTACTACGTTTGACGGAAGAATTTTTCCCAATCAATACGTTATTAACATTTTTGCACACGAAAAAAAAACACATCACCACACAAAAACAAAAAGAACAAAAAATGCACAATTGAACCAAAATTGCGACAGGACATCAAAAAATCCCCATAAGTACCGTCATTGCCTACGTGCTTCATTGAAAAATAAAAAAAATGAAAATAAAAAAGAAGCTAACATTTTCTTAAGTACCGTAACTAGTGTTGGTTTTTTTTTTCTCCATTAACTTGCCTCCAACACCACAAAGTACTTTAAGTACAACATCTTATAATTATTAATTATTCACAACAAACAATTTTTTTTAGAAAACAAGTTTTCTTTGATGAGTTTTTTGGAAAAGTGGAGAAGTTGGCTGAAGGAGAAATTTTTGTTTTGGGTGGAGACTGGAATGTACCACTTAATTATGAGTATGACACGCTAAATTATAGAAAGAGTAATAATGAAAAGGCATATCAAAATATAAAAAACTGGATGACGAAATTAAATTTAATCGATATTTGGAGGGTACACAACCCTAATCAAGAAAAAATTTACGTGGTTCAGAGGAAACAAAGCAGCAAGATTAGACTTTTTTTAGTAACAGAAAATACATCACAAATTATTACAAAAACAAATATTGGTTTTGGATACAGATCAGATCATTCTACAGTAATAATTGAAATAAAAAATTTGCCTCCACATGGTCCTGGTCTGTGGAAATTTAATAATTTGTTGTTAAATGATGACGAATTTGTCAAAACAATCAGAGAAATAATTAAAGAAACAATTAAACAGAGCAACACTGAAAAATGGAATGAACAACTTACCTGGGAAATGATAAAATTGAATATTAGAGGAAAAACCATAGCGTATGCCAGTTACAAAAAGAAAAATAGATCAAAAATTGAAGAAGAAATACAGCTAAATATAATTAATTTAGAAAATGAGAGAGCCACGAATCCTGGGAATCACGAGTTAGAGCAAAAGCTGGAAAAAAATAAAACGGAATTACAAAAAATAAAAGATCAGGTTATGGAAGGTGTTTTATTAAGATCAAGAATTCAGTGGTATACTCGGGGAGAGAAACCTATCAAATATTTTTGTGGCTTAGAAAAAATAAATTTTATTAATAAAACTATAGTAGCTCTGGAAACAGAGAAAGGCACAATTTCTCAACCAAAAGAAATTCTACAAGAAATGACTAATTATTATAAAAATGTGTATATTGAAAAACAAGAAGCTATAGAAATTAACAAAGTTAAAATAATAAAGGAAACATTGGATAACCATACAAAACTGTCTGATGAACAGAAAGTCAATTGTGAAGGAGTCATTCGAATTTCGGAATGTTGGAATGTATTAAATCTAAGAAAACTCCTGGATCTGATGGCTTTACTGTAGAGTTCTACAAACATTTTTGGCAGGAATTAGGAGTCCACCTAACAAAAGCATGCAATTATGCTTATAAAATTGGTTCCGTTTTTACTACACAAAAACATGGAGTCATTATTTGCATTCCTAAACCAGCCACAAATAAAAAATAGTTAATAAATTGGAGACCAATAACACTTTTAAATGTGGATTATAAAATCTGTTCTGGATGTATTGCTAATAGAATAAAGAGTGTTTTGCCTAATATAATAACAAGTGAACAAAAAGGTTTTATGAAAAATAGGTTTATTTCTAAAAATACTAGGTCCATTTTCGATTTAATAAACTATTGTAAAAAAAATAAAAAGAAAATTATGTTGTTGCAGTTAGATTTTGAAAAAGCATTTGACAGAATTGATTGGGATTTTATTGAAACAGTCTTAGCGATCCTAAACTTTGTAAATGAAATAAGAAAATGGATTGAATTATTTTATAGCGATGTCCAAAGTTGTATCATAAATAATGGCTTTACATCATATGTATTTAATTTAACTCAGGGACTGAGACAGGGTGATCCACTGTCACCATATTTATTTATTTTAGGCACACAGATAGTAACTAACATGATTAACAAAGAAGCAAGCATCAAGGGTGTTACTTTTCAGATTAAAAAAGAAAAAGTTGAACATAAATTAAGTCAATACGCAGACGACACTACTTTAACTTTGGATGGGTCAGAAGAATCTTTAAGAAACACCTTTAAAATTTTGTCTTTGTTTGAAAAAATTTCAAATTTAAAAATAAATGAAAAAAAATGTGCAGCAATGTGGATTGGAAAAGATAAAAACCCTATTTGTAGGGATTTGAATTTAGATTAGTCAAAGGAGAATATTAAAATTTTGGGCATAACATTTTTTAATAACCCACAGCAGACTATTGAAAACAATTATGAACAAAAAATGAATCGGGTTAAAGGACTTTTAAGCAGATGGGAATTCAGAAATTTAACACTTATAGGAAAAAATACTGTAATTAAAAGTTTGGCATTGTCAAAATTTATACATATATGGACAACTCTTCCTCCTCCAGAAAAAAATTGGTCAAACCACTTGGAAAAAATATTTTTCAAATTTATTTGGAGTAACAAGCAAGATAAAATAAAGCGCAAAATCTTATTTGTAGACTATGCAGATGGAGGTTTAAAAATGGTGAATGTGCAATCTTTTATGGAAGCTGTTGCTCTGTCTTGGCTAAAACGATTATTGAAAAATGATACACAAAAATGGAAATCAGTTTTTTTTAAAGAATTCGAATCATTTGGAGGACTTTTTATTTTTGAATTTCAAGAAAAGCAGTTAAAATATATAATAAAAAATATACAGCATCAGCCATACTGGGTAATGATACTTTCTGCTTGGATAAAATATAGACATGTGGGGAAAAATCAAAATAATTGGTCTGTTCTGGAAGAACCAATATGGGGAAATGATACAATTTTAATTCAGAAAAGACCCCAGTGGTCAACAATTATCTAATTAACCACGAAATAAAATTTCTAAATGATTTGATTAGTCAAGATAGAAACATCATGACTTGGCAACAGTTTAAAATTAAAAGCCTTAAAAATATTACTTTCCTTGACTACATGAAAATAATAAAAACAATCCCCAGCCAGTGGAAAAAAGACCTCCAGGGAAAAGAAAAAATTAAAGATTTTCAACAATCTTCAATAATTAAAGACCTTCAAAAAAAGGAAGTTTGCAACAAAATAATATATTGGAGACTAGTCAAAAAAGAAATTATTTATCCTAGAAAGGTTCAATTAAAGTGGGAAAATAAGTTACAGGTTGAAATAAATTGGTCAGGTGTGTATACGAATGTTCTGAGTGTTTTGAAAGAGCCAGAATTAAGTCTTCGTTTTCAAATTATTCCATAGAACTGTCGCAACAAATGGCTTTCTGTTTGGAAAAATGGTAGAAATTAGCTCACCACTCTGTACCTTTTGCAAGAAAGAGGTTGAAACTATAGAACATTTATTTTTCTTTTGTGACAAATTGGATGTTCTGTGGGCATATATTAACTTAATTCTGGGAAAATATGAAAAAAATTGGCAGGATGCTAAGTTTAAAAAACCTGAATATTGCCTAATTGGAGTCTGGGAAAACAACAAAGTAATTTTTAATTTTATTATTGCCCATTTAAAGTTTTTCATTTGGAAATGTAAATGCGAAAAAATAATCCCATCAAAAATGTTATTAAAAAAGTATCTTAATAGTATAATTCACATAGAACTTAGTATAGTGAAAACTGTTCCTATTATGTTGGCAGACAAAATAACAAAAAAAGTTCAGTGGGAGAAAATCATTTCTTTATTGGATGAATATTAATAGTTGTATTTAGATTGCACTGTGATTTTTTTTTTGTCCTTTACTGTTTTGTTGTTCCTTGTTGGTTTTTTCTTTTTTTTTGTGTTGTTAAAAATGTAAATTTATTTAAATAAATAAAAAAATATAATAAAAAAAAAAAGATTGAACTTGCTGACGCCAAATTTCAACGTCCCTCCCCCCTACCATGCTCAACAATTCTCCAACCCATCATCAAAATCCACCGTCCTGCTCGTCCACGTAAACCTATTCATCTCTCTACACGCGGCACTCAAACAACTGAAACTGCCTCCAAGATGGAATATGTTGTCGGAAAAACTGCAATTCCGGCACTTTTACAACCCCGTCAACCATCCCCCGGTTCTTCCCGAACTCGCTCGTCGTGAACACCATAAACTTGCTCAGGAATGGATCCGATCCAATCAAGCGATGCCAAAGGAATCATATGTCGCACGCCAGGTTTGGCAATGGGACAATGCCACAATCTTCGTCCCGGCTATCTGCGAAATGCGGAGAATGTTACTAACCCAGACAAGAAAACTTCCATGTCTTGATTGCCGTTCATCCGCCAAAGTCTATAACTTCACCTTCACAACCAGACCATAAATCTAATGTTTTCGACTTTGACCCGCAACACTTCGGCCCGGAATGACGACTCTCACCGACACCACTTGATGACTCGTGATTCCTCATTCCACATCACACTAATCCACCTAATGGTCTTAATCACCCCTTCAATCAACCACCTAATGGAAACTAGACGTATTCAACCCTCATGGAACCACGACTATCAGGTAAAGAATTGAAAATTAATAAACTAACACCCCCCTCCTTCCTCGTCCACATGGAATCAAACTCTCGAATTGCTGTCAATCTATTGACGTTAATAATCGCAGTACTTGCTTAAGTCAAACTGCATGAGGTCATCGAGCGCAGTGCGGTGTGCACCTTAACCTGTGCCGAATCTCTGGGACCCAGTAAACCCCCTTGGGGACCCGTCATGATGGTGCTCGCCACCTACATTGACGAGGTCAACTGTAAATGCAACAAAATTTACAGGTAGTGTGATATTTTCAGCCGGCAATTAGAAAACCCAATTTTACCTGCGGGGAGGTCAAAATTGTTTTCTATTGCCTAAAGAATATATACACTACCTGTAAATTTTGTTGCATTTACAGTTGACCTCGTCGATGTAGGTGGCGGGCACCATCATGGCATCGAGTACTTGTCGACTTTGATGTGCTTGTTCAGCTCGCGGTAGTCCAGAACTGGTCTGAACCCCCTCCATTCTTTTTACGTTTCAAGAAGAATGGTGAGCCCCACTCGCTGGTGGTTTTTTTCAAATCCTCCGCTTGCCTCCAGCTCGTCAATCATCTTCTTAGTTCTCGTTTAACGTCTGGCGCCGCTCGGTATGCTCTTTGGAATACTGGTCTGACATTAGGATGAAAGGTGATGTGGTACTCACAGTCCTTTATCTGTCCAGGAATGGATTTCCTGGAAAGACATCCTTATAATCGTCAAGAAGCGCCTCCAATTCGACAAACTGGCTTTCCGTCATCTGGTTCAATTTTGTCTCCCTCATCTCCGTGGATGAACCACAAGGAGTTCTTCATCGGCGTGCCTGGGTCACCGGCATGTGCTGTCAAGGAAAAGGTGTTGCGGACGTTGCCTTCAAAGTTTCCCACACGATTGGCATAGTCGATGTGCAGTCTTGTCTGTATGTGAAACGACCGTCCCAGAATACAATCCATGGCCAAGTTGTCGTAGACGGAAAACAAGATGGTTTCATGTCTTCCCTGGGTGATGATTGGAATCTTGATTTCGCCCCTTGGAGGAGTCCCTTCTGTGCCATCAGCGAGAGTTCGTGGTAGCCCGCTGTCTAGTTCTATTAACTCGTCCGCCCCTGGGAGGCTGTAGTAAAGCCATACTGACCTGATGGTGCAGCCCTCACAGCCGGAGTCTACCCACTGAAGAATCCCCTGCCATAGGCAATGGTGTGAATGGCTAACATTGTCCGTGGCAGACCCAGGTACATTTCGTCTGACCCTAACTGCGCCTGAGGAGGTCTTGGCTTGTCGCAGAACCTCGAGATATGGCCAATCTTCTTGCAGTTATAGCATTCAACTGTACTGTGCCATGGCATTGGTTGTTTCGGTACCGTGGACCGTCTTCCTTGGCTTCCTCTGCCACTACTGGTTGCTCCCTGTGGTTGCGCCGTCTGGTCGCTTAGCATTGACGTCGTCGAGCTGTTCGATGTGAACCTTGGGGGTGAAGTTGGTGTTGAACTCCTCCTCTTGTGGTTGGCCGTTGCTGTTCTCTTGCTTCGAGACACGTCCTTGGTCGGTTTGTCGCGGCGCTGAGGTTTTCTCTCTGTCGTTGTGGTTGGGATTGCCCTCTGGGAAACGCATGAAATGTGGGAGGGTGTCAATTCTTTTCAGCAGTTCTCTTTGGGACGTGAAATCACACATTCCCAGGTTGTTGCGAATTTGTCCGGACATCTGGGCGACGATGAGCTCCGCTTGTTCGTCTTTGGGCGTGGTATAGGTTAGCCTCTTGATGCGCTTTAGAATCTTGAATACAAATTCAGCGGGAGGTTCAAGGTGTTGGTGGCGTAGATTCATGATGATTGCCATCCGTTGGTTGTTGGTGAGAGGCATTCGGAAGGTTCTCCTCAGCATTGCTGTCTTGACTTCCCATGTGTTAAGACGGTCTGGCATGCCCTGCCACCAGTTACGGTACTTTCCTAGCAGATAAACCGCAAGAATGTTGTGTAGGTCAGGTGGTGAAAGTTCTTTGCCTGTCATGAACAGATTCATCTCGTCAATCCACTGGTTCAGATTGGTGTTACCTTCCAGTGGCGACGGTTTAATGTTCAAAGATGCCATAGCTGTTGACATCTTGTTGAATAGAGATAAGACTACCCGTCTTCTGGTTGAGTCAAGGCGTCTTGTTCTTCTGCAGACGTGTCGTTCTGCGCTGGTGTCTGGTTGGTCTTAGTCCGCTGGGCGTCGTGGACGTAGTCTTCCTTCCTGTCTTTCCAATTCTTGCTGTCATGTCTTGCTGGTCTGAAAGATCTCGGTTGGATTCGGTGTCTGTCTGTATCGTCCCAGTTGACATTGGCTCCCTGCTGGCTGAAATTCGAGTCGGTCTTACCTTCTTCTTGGCGGTGGCGGAGGGTCGTCTCTCAGACTCCATCCGTTCGTCTCCCGAACCCCTCTGGTCAAAGTCCTGGGCGGCAGCAGATCCCGCAGTGAGTGCTTCTGCCATGTCATCAAGAAGATCTGTAATGTCTTAGTCGGCAGAAGTGCGAGCTGCATTCCTTAAAAAACCGCCCGTTTCTCTTCCAAAATCGCCGTACTGATCATAATCCTCATCCAGCTGGTTGAATTTTTCTGTTTGGAATGCTGGTTTTGACTTCCTAGGAAAATTTCGAAAATTAGCGCCCTGCTGGATGAAAATCTTGCTCCCGCGCCTGTCTGCAATTTATTGAAGGCTAGTTTGTGCGCTGGTATATTAAAATTTGGTTCCCCATTTGAAAATGGGTCCCTGGTTGCCACCTTCAGCTAATGACTGGTTTTGGGGTCTGTTAGGTAGTGCCAAAGATTTTGTAGTGGATTTGCATTGGGTGTCTTGTTTTGTTAATTTGTCTAATTTATTGTTCGTTTCAGACAACCGTTTCATTAACTCTTCCACTTGGCTTCTTAGTGCTAAATTTTCTGCTCTCACTGACTTTAGTTCACTCGTCACTGAATTTAAATACTGTGCGTTATTATTTAAAGCATTAGACCAGGTTTATAGGTGGCTATTTGTTTGCAGCAACAAAGCTGACGGTGTTGGCCCACTCGTTTCTTCATTGTAGTTTTGCAATAATGGATGACCCGTGGTGCCATCCTGTGACCCGTCTTGGAGCAAGAATGGATGCTGTTCAAAATTGCTGTTTTCCCCACCCAATTCAGAACTTGCGGGAGAAGTTAAATTCGATATTACTTATTTTATCCCCCGCTCATGTCCAGGTAAAAAGCCGTGCCACGTCTAAATACTCGATTATTCGAGCTGGAAGCCATCGTGTTTCTGTTGTAAAATTACGAGAGCGGCCGATCGATATTCCCTTAGCAACGCACTCTCTGCAACACGTTCGTTCTCGGAGGACTCGTTGCCTAGCAACCATTTCTAATGAGGCTGCCTTTGCGTGCCAAAAACGTGAGAGCAGAACACTTACTACGAAACACAAAAGAATGTGCGGCATACGTAACGGTATTGGGTTTCAATGAGCCACGCTTCCCCAACTTTCTGCTTGCCGTGCGTTTGATATTTAAATAAAATTCTGCTGCCGTAATCTATTTTCGCTCCTTCCACTCTCACTCTTTTACTGTCACTAAGCACAAATAGAATGAAATTGTCTTTTGGGTAAGATAAATGAGAAACTTGATTGTTTTAAATTTTATTAAAGTTTGTTTTGACTTTTGAGTTCGTTTAGTTTCACCACATCTATGCAGGGATGAAATAATGCTTAATGTCTGATTCATTATCACTTGCTGTTAATTGCAAAATACCATGACTGCTTAATTATTTTAGCGGAATTGTTTAAATGTGGTAAAAAGCCAAAAGCTTGTAACGTTCGTTCACAGTTCGTTATGGTTCTTTTACAGTACAGTTCGTTACGAATGACTTTCCCCTTTTTTAAGGTGTTAGAAAAAAAAATGTTCATTTAAGATATTTGGACAGTCATTAGTCATACGGTTGTAACTTGATTCCTCCAAAATCGTATAATTAGGATAGAGCTCTCCGGTTATAATCTGTGACGCTTTCTTGCAAAGGTGCGGCAATACGCACTTTGTGGTTTCTTCTTCAACTTGCGATGTCGACAGTCTTTTTAAAATTGCCCTGTTTTGGTTCTGGTGCCATTCTGCCAAGAGGGTTTTTGGGTGCCCGGATAGCCTTGGTTGACCCCCTGGACAAGTGAGTGTTCAGGCCTGGAGATGTTCTTCATTAAGATGGGAGAATGCAATGACGAGCCAGAGGCTTGCGACCTTCGTTTCGGAACACTCTCGCTGGTGTGAGTGGCGCTCAGCCTGAACTCATTGAGATGCGGGAGGTGAGAGACGCTGTCAGGCATTGGCGGTGGGAGGAGGGCCTCCTGACAATAAATAATGTTTAATCGACATAATGTCTCGATAAACCCTTTCTAAATAGCAAATAGATTCTGGAGATAGCTCTTCAAAATCTTTTGGCATTAACTAGCTGTTAATATACATGTATTCCAACTAATCATAATGTACTCTAGTCGTTGCTAGTTACGATCTACTGCAAACAGTACGAGTGCAAGCTAAAACTATTGCAAACATTTTGAAACCACCATCATTGTTGGTTGCTAAATGCGATTTACTTTATGAAGAATGAGTAGAAGTTGCGACTAATTGCAAACATTTTACAACCATCTTGGCCCTTAAAACGCTAAATACGACCTACTTAAAAAATGAGTAATATTACGACAAATTGCAAACATTTAGTGACCACCTTGGATTTTGATCGCTAAATACGACCTACTATAAGCAGAATGAGTACAAGTTACGAATAACTGCTAGCATTTACGATGAGTTGTTCGTTTTTAACAACTAACTCTTCGTGATATGCGTTGTACTGGTCGTTAAATACTATTAATCACATTTGGGTAGTACAAGAAACCTTTTCACGACGACTACAGCACAGTTACGATAAGTTTTAATGGCTAACTCGTTGTGATAGACATTGTACTGGTAATTAAATACCAATGTTGTTCAATGTTCAAGTTACGATCACTTTCAAACATTTTTCTCTCGTGGTAAATAGCAGTAAAGTTTATAACTAATCAATAAAATTAACCTTTTGAATGCAAGCCGAGATAGTCGTAAATTATGACCAAGTGGTAGCTTTTTGTAGCCTAAAGAGAAACGCACATGGTTACCTATTGTTCGTTTATTGAACAAATACGACTGATAAACGTACAATACAACCAAGTCAAAATGCACTATAAAAGTACACTTTTTCTGATCGCTTTTTACAACCTAAAATTTCAGTAAGCGCTGCCTCTTTAGATGGATTAGCCAGTCATTTGAACTAAGAATTAGTCTTTTAGTGAAATTTGGCAATTCAAAAATATTTTTCTAGCGTGCACTTGGAACTCTGAAGGCCCCCGTTTGTGCGGAGTCCTGCTTGTCTTGCGGGGTCTGCAGGTATTACACCTACGACCGTGCTCATGTAACTTTTCTGGGGATGGGATTTGACCTGGTGTCCATTTTGCTGTTACCGACTACTCTGATCAGTCGGCTGTACGTGCTCACATTTCCGGTCTCCCCTAGAACCTGTCACAAAGTTTGCTGTGCACGGGGAACTAAATAGTTATTTTTCCTTTTGCTTGGTGATGTGCTGTAAAAGTCTTTTGTTGTTGCAAAACTTTGTGGTTTGCCTGCCTCTCTTTGAAATTGCATCCAGCTGCAGAAAAGCCTGAATAAAGAGGCGTAATTTCTAGTGATTTTTCTCGAGCAGTCTTATTAAAACAATTTATTCATTGCTTTCACAGATGTCAGGGAGGTTGTGTCTTGGGTATGAAACCCCATCATTTTCTTGGGTACGAAGACTATATCTGCTTTGCTAAAGGGCTAGACAAAAGCACAAAGAAGAAAAGCCATACTGGTTATACTCCTTTGGAAGATGCTGATAGTTTTAATATTTCCTCAAGCAAAGCTTGGACTCAGTTTCTGCTGCAAATTTACAAGGTAAGCTGAAGTGAATAATGAACAACTGAAAAAAAAAACAACCCACATAATTTTAAATAGAAGTAGACCACATTTTTCTGACATGGTTATGACGTCAAGTTACCAAGATGGTATGCTTTACTGGTGGTCACTAATACTCCATTGTTATATACGATGGACTTCCGCTCCTGTTTCCTGTTTTTGGCGTGGAGCGCACATTGGGGTTAAAATAATCGTTGCAAGTTTATTTGCCGAGGTAACAGTGGTATACCAAGCAATAAGCACACAACAATGGCCACTCAAGCAGGGATTGTTTGCCCCAGAGACCCCCAACCGGGATTTTTAGTCTAGTTCTAGTGGAATTCTGCAGTGCCTGCCTCTCCCACCCCTACCCGCAGGTCTTTGAAACACCCCTAATAATAAATACTGGTTGTGTTGCATTTTGAAAAATATACTCAGTATTTTTCCACCCCTCTCCCACCCTAAAAACCGTTGCTCCTTGCTGACCCTTCCTCTAGGCACTGCTGTGGGTTCCGTGGGCTCAATTCTCTACGTGCCAGTTTTCACTTGAATCTGAAAATACTTGCCTTTGTTCTAGTCAATTCGATAGATTACTCTTTACTGTTCAATTTACTGCATATTTCTTGCTACCACTCATCTTTACTGTCGGGCGCTGTCGTGTGGACGAGTGTAGCACCTCTCGGCCGTTAGTCCGTTTGATAGGCACCATGTTTGACGTGCCTGTTAATGCTCGTTCATTTTTGTTGTTCTTTCCCGTGTGTGCTGCTGTGGTCAACTGCAATGGGGAAGGAAATATCTTATGGGATTTGTGGATATCTCTTAACTCTTGGAGACTGACACGAGGAATAGCAAAAATACCAAAAGTGCAACTTTGAATCTGTGAACTGCAATGTTTGTGGGTCTCATTCTCCAGAGGAAATTGCCGGTTTCCTTCAGTTCTGGAAAAAATGTGACCTGCATATCAGATGTCTCGGATTTTGTGATAGGAGCCATGTTGTCTTAGGGTGAGGATGGTAAGCCACACGTCATTGAGTTTTACAGTAGACTCTTGAGTGCTACGGAACAGAAATTCTCGACCTTTGAGAAAGAGGCGCTTGCTGCAGTGTCTACCATTAAACATTGGCGTCATTTCTTCAAGGAAACCAGGTTCATACTCTTGACACTCCAGTTGCGACTGCCCACCAGCGAAACTTGGCTTCAGCTAGAGACTTAGTTCATGCTCACCTAACTGAAGCAGAGAGATCAACGAAACGGGTGTACGACTTCAATGTCCATCTGCCACTCAAAATTTAGTCGCACATCCAGTCTTGTGCTACGAAAGGAGTCCCCAAAAAGCTAGCGCCATTCTACCTAACCCCCTACCGAATTACGAAGACGTTGTCTGACCTGACATACAGGGTCCAGAGTTTGAGTGAGACTCGATTTGTGAACGTTGAACCATACTTTGACCCGAAGAAGATGGATACTTGCCAGGAAGGTGGAGACGAAAATGAGTACGATGAAGGAGAGGAAACTCTGGATTCACCTGGTAACTCCGTTGCTATCGCTCCTGTCATCTCGCTACGAGCAGGACACACACATGGCAGCCGTTGTGGTTGGTGAAACAGTTTTACCAGAGGATTGGTTTCAGCTCGGCGATGTTGACATGACATTTACCAGCCCGGCTGATGCTGTGCAATGGGATAAGAAGTATACGGTTCAGACTTGTCCTGATCTCCCTTGCATCATCAACTATGTCAATGGTTCCCTCGTAAAGCTACTTGAATCTCCTGCTGGGGTTCCGAATGTCTCTGGCAGGTTTCCTGTTTTACCGTTGTTGGTCCCTATCAAATAGTGGAAAGAAAGACTCGGCTCCTCTACAAGGTGATGACGATCAGTAAGAGTCTGATGAAGACTTTGCTTCGCAAAATAGTGTCACACCCCTCTGCCGCTCATCTTGCAAATGTGCTCCCTGTGAGGTACAATGTTAAGTATTTGTTGCCTTGCTGGCAGAAGCGTGCTCAGCCTACGAGAGCAGCTGATAAAAAGGGTATGAAACTCGGTTTGGTTTGACATAAAAACTATGGTGTAGCCTGTTCTTTATGAACCAGGGCTGATGTTGCCTCATAGGGTTTTTCTTCCCGATAACATCTGTGTTACTGAATCTGTTTAACTGGCTCTAAGCATATTTTTCTAAATTGTGAGAGTTGCTGTAGATTGAGATACGACCAGAATAGTCTGATTTGTGAATTGTGTCGGCGCTTGCCTATTCACAGATTTTAGTTTTTGTTCTCGTCTTGGAGTGTAGCTAAAACAATTTTTTTTTATCTATGGCCCCTTAAATTTACGTGGATTTTGCTGTTCTGATGACCAAAATTCCTAGCAAGATTGCAGTCAATTAACATGCGAGCACAGCAGAATTTGTGTGGTTTGACAAATGCACCGATTTTCAGTGGTTCCAGATCAGCTCAGGACTCTCCAGAGCTTACCAGTCAGCCCCAGTCAGCTCCAGCCCTAATCAGCACTGCTCGACCCAGTTAGATCCAATGGGAACCAAGCCCCTTTAAACAATCGAACCAGGAAACATTTCTGGGTATAAATAGGAGCCTCCCAGCAGAATAAACGTCTTGAATTTAATTTCTGACACTGAGAGCTCCCAGATTCAGGATATTACTTCAGCAGAAGTTAAGTAGAAGTCGGGAATTGAGTAAAATTCCCAGTAGGGACTTTAAATAGTTAGAAGCAGTTTTCTTTAAACTAGAGTCCAGGCCTAACACTGTAAGGACACATTAGTAACCCAAAATCCTTGCCCCTTCCTTTAATTTAAGAGTGGCTTTAATGGAAATCTAAGCAGAAGGATATAAATCCTAAATAACGAACCTGAATTTACCTTGAATAAATAACATTAATTTGAAGCCAAACCAGCTTTGTGTGGTCTCCCTTTCCTTGCATGCCGATTGTGATTACTGTTGATTTGTTTGCTGCTTGATTATTGCTGGCCGGTATGAGCCCAGCTCGTACAGTTATATCATCGATTAGATCCAACCTACGGGATTTACGATAGATGTACAATGGTGTCAGAATTATAGATTCGAGCCAAACCTATGCGTAACACGTGAAAGGAGCATGAGATTGAAATCACATATCAGATGGGCAGAGAGGAGATTTTGAAAATAATAAATAAGATAGTTTTTTTGTTTAGATTTTCTCTCACCATTGAGAAGCTTGGACAGATTCACTGTGGTTCTAGAATAGATCGTTTCAGATGAAACACTTCAAATTAAACTGCGCTAAATTTCTTTCACCATCAAAAATCATAGCTAAATTTGCAATGGTTCTAGAATAAGTGTTCAAACTAGGTCAACTCATAAATAATCAAGAGCAAATTAAACAACTTCAGTTCAGAATAACCTAGCATAACAGCTGATTATTTAAAAAATGTTAGCCTAGACATAGAGCCTGTACGTCAGCTTAAAACAGCACGATATCAGGACATAATAATGCCACGAACTAAGAAAACTAATTATAGGAGAGATTTAAACAATATTCTAGTTAACAAGAAAAGTTTAAAGTGCTCAACTAGTGGTCGAAATCTTACAAAAAACCCACCGTTTACTTAGAAGCATGAGCGAAGCAGCAGTTGCTCAGACAGACGCCAGCAGACCTTTAACTCGGCAAGGATGGCAGCGCACTCGCAAGCCGCCTCCCGCTCGACAAGCTGCGGCAGCCCAACAAGTTCATTCACGCAATGAAGCCACAGCCACACGCCGTCGGTCTTTATAGCTTAATATGCAGTCGCTTAGGTGATCATTCTATCACTCATTCAAGAAGTCGATTCCACAGTATTTCATGCAGTCGTTCGCCTAGCACTAGTAAGAATAATCAAGGAAATTATTCTGGAAATTATTCATCATGTAAAGCAGACCAGCCTACCGCAAATAGGCATCGTAGTTCAGGTAGACAGAAAGATCAACATCACGAACCAAATTTGCGCTCACGAAGTCCAAGTTATGTCAAATTAAGAACACAACCTAACAACGATCATCACAATCATGATAAAAACAACGCTCGAATGTGGGAAGACGTCCATTCGACTGAAAAGAGTTTAGCTACTTCTTTTCAGGAGAAAAAAGCACTGATGTTTTTACTTTTCTCTTTTATTAACAGATAATCAATAAAATTCGACCCAAGTCTTCCTGACAGCGAATTCATAGCAGCCGTAACAAACAAATGTACTGGCCGAGCAGCCAGATTTCTAGCAACTAACCTATCCATTGCAAGCCAGTCTAACTGGGAAGCGTTAGTAGAAGGACACAGGAAGCAGGAAGTTACACGCGCAAAGTTTCACAGAGGTAAATTGCATGACAAAGGAGAAGTGGAAGTATTTGCAGCTAGACCGGAAATTATGGCAGCCGAAATTTGGATGCTTAAACCGGAAGACGGCAAATTAGAAAGAGAGTAATCAAGGAAAGATCATGGGACGAAGGCCTACGTTGTACATTTCAGTCAGCCATGCCTAATATTTAGGAAATCTACTATTCGTCCGAAAACTTCGGAAGAAATGTTCAATCGAACCCTGAAATGTAAAACAGAATTAAGCGAATGTAGGGAAGACGAACAAACGCGAGTAATACAGTTGTGTCAGTACAAGAGTTTTATAGGAACTAGAACGGAAAAGAAAAGAAGTAAAGAACTTAAAATTAAAGGATTCAGTCAACAAAGCCAGAGCATGTGCCATCAGCCCAGACAACAAGAAAAAGCGATCCTGTTTATACTATTACGGAAAAGCACATCTTAGTAAAGACTGCAGAATATCGGAAGACAAACGCTAAAAATGGGCGATTAGCTGCTGAAGGGAAGCCAATCCCATGAAGGAACAAACGAGGAAATAATGCATCACGAAGCAACAATCAAGAATACAGAGATAATTTACAGCTTAATTTAGCCCTATATCATCAGCAGTGAACTAGTAATAACGAAAACAACCATGCCACACATTTCACTCAGCCCCGTACCTCACAAAGCTCCAACAGCAACATCGCAATTTCCAACCCCACCACTGCGAAACTCCCAACAGCCAAAAAAACTAGAAGCCAGTTCAAACCGTATCAGGTACTTTGAGCTTGCCTGTTATTCAGAGATACACAGTATATTTGTACTACGAATATCGAAAGCCCTGTAGACAAATTAAAAACACGTCCCTCCCATACCTAAAGAAGAAATAAATTCTTTATTTAATAATAAAGAAATACACTCAGCAATTGATGCAGCAGGTTTACTTCTCAATTTGTACTCAAAAGTAGATTGGCATCAGCAGAAACTAACATTGAGCAACAGAACATTTACTTCGCTAAGATTAGCATCATACCGTAAATCGTATATTAAACACCCATGGGCTTGTAAAATAAATTTGTCTAAAAGTGGGGGGTGGGCATTAAAAACAAGTATTATATATTTTTTACTTTCCTCTTATTAACAGATAATCTGAGAAAAATTGACCCAAGTCTTTCTGACAGCGAATTGATAGCAGTCATAACAAACAAATGTACAGGCTGGGCAGCCAGATTTCTAGCAACTAGCCTATCCGTTGCAAAGAAAGTCATTACACAACAGCAGAAGTTGAATATGACAGCGATAACGACGAGAAATATCTGTAAATGCAACATACGGTAAATCCCTCTGAACCCACTCACACTAAACCAGATGCACAACATGGATGTCAACAACAAAGAGCCCACCAAGGCAGTTCAACTCAATTCGGAAACTAGATCTATACTTTGTTCCACATTATGTTTTCAGAAAACTGACTGTATGACACCACTTTTTCTTCCACTACAAGGGCAAAAAAATCCACAAACATCCATTCGTAAACTCTAACAGTAACTTTGTTGAGTCTACAAGTGTGATATGCACATGTTTCTACTTGCCGTGAAAAAATCCATTACCCAATATTTAGCATTCTCCTTCTCCAATGCTGTTTCAACTAGAGATAAAACAAGTTATTCCGGTCCGCTAGCTACTGCGCAGCTTCACTGCGTAGCCTCCATCGTATATAAAGTCGAGGCGGAGCGACAGAGCTCACCTTTTCTTCTCTACGACCACGCTGTTCACTTCCGGAAAAGTCGACCCGCTTCAATGCCGCGAGCAAAGGGGACGCCGAGGGAATCCTTCCTTCCTCGCTCATCCGCTTCTCCTGTTCATCCGTCCTTCGAGAACGCTGAGGTGCTCGAAATTACTACTTAACAGGACATGTTGGAGCCTCCGCCTCCCAATCCGCTGCTATCGGAATCCTTTCCTCCTCAGTGCAATACCGCCGCCACGTCTCCAATCCCGTGCGGTCAACCACCGCCGGCACCGGACCTCCGGTCCTTATCCTCCGAACTCGCTCGCACTAAGGAGCGTTATGCACTGTTGAAATTGCAGGTTAAGGCGCGGAAAGTGGCGGCCAAGCTTGCTACGTCCGCCTCCGCCCTACCTTTGGATCTTTCCTCCCGATCCAGGCGGACCAATGATCCGCTTACGCCTTCGCAGGTCCATTCCCTGATGGATTCGTCCTTGCGTACCTTCAAACGGAAGGACCCGGATTATACCTCCGCTTGGTTGGCTTCCCTCCCCAAGCGTCATTGCTCTCCGACGTCCGCTGGTCCGTCCTCCGCAGCCTCGGCCGCCGCCGGCATCTTTGCCACTCCAAGACGCTCAGGATCCATACTATTCACCGGACCCTTCGGACTTTGGTTTACCTGAGCCTCCGTTCCCTACTGATCCTGACCCTTCAGAAATTCCGCTTTCCGAATTAATGCGGATTGTGGAAGAAATCGTCCCAGATTGCTTCCTGTACAAGCCCTCCACATCCGCGTCGGATACAGGGGTCTGGCCACAGGTTACGGCTTCGGTCTCCGAAGCAGCCGCCTCTCCAACCACCCCTGCTTGGACAATCTACGACACTACTCACCACCCTCCTTAGGAACGGGGGTATCCTTCTTGGCAATGGATCCCCCCTGGAATTAGACGAGGAGCATCCTCCGCCTCGCCCAGGCCGGGAAAACTATTTCTTCCGTCCCATTGGGGACGGGACTGGCAATCCTCGCAACTTCGATACCTATCCACAGTCGGAGTTTCTGACAGCTGACACAAAGTTGGATTTCGGGTCCTCCCTTTACCTCCTTCGGCGAGTCACGGTCCCGGTCTTCGTTCTCCGCGATAACGACCGCATCCTCCGCCTCGGCCTTCGAGCCGCCTCGCAAGCAGACGTCCTCAGTACGGGTGCTAACGCGTTGTGCGAACGTCTCTATACGGATCCGCCTGAAGATACTCGACAGCTTACCTTTCTCATTAATCAAGTATTCCGTAAGAGTTGTTTTGCCACCTATCACGCAGTGAACTGGTTCACCAGGGCGCTTTTCAATTCTACCTTGTTGCTTCGAGAGGTCGCTCTGAACACTGTGCCTAACCTCCATGCATCCACTCGCCACCTCCTCCGGAATCAGCCAATTCACGAGACGGAGTGCCTTTTCAGGAGCCTTATTCCAAAGGTGGCTCCGCATCTGGGTATATCACGAAAGCCTCGTCTCATCACGTCAAAAGGATCCAGGCTTCCCCCGAACCAACCAAGGATGGACACGCCTTTGGATTCATCACTTAGTGTCAAACCTGCTGAACATCCGCCTCCTCCGACTCCCCGGGCAGCTTCGCCCTTTTCATACATGACCCAGGGTCGCGAACGAGGACGCTCCCTGGGGCGATCATCCTCTGACTCAAGACGACACTCCACGCAAAGAAGCCATAAATCGTTTTGACATTCCGCTTCCCCCACAAGCCGTAGGGGGACGACTACGTTTCTATGCCAAAGCCTGGCATACCCTTACCACTGATTCTGTGCTCCGTTCAATTGTGACCATCGGCTTCGAACCGAAGTTTCTTGCCCCTCTTCCAGTTGGCAATCCTCTGTGGGATCGACAATCTCGTTCTGCACGTCCCTTACGTTTGGAAATACTATCCCTCGTCCGCAAGAATGCAATCCGTATTGTTCCTCCTCCATTCTCGCTAGGATTTTACAGCGATATATTCCTATGCGACAAAAAGTACGGCGGTACTCGGCTCATCTTAAATCTCAAGCCTCTCAATCGATTCATCGGAAATCCACATTTTGAAATGGAAACCGTGGCCTCTATCCGCGAATCCCTCCAAGTGAACGATTGGACCGTCTCACTGGATCTCGCCAATGCCTACCTACACAACCCCCTACATGCTGCTGTCCGCCACCTATTTTGTTTCGTCCTCGACAACACCGTCCATGAACATCTTTGTCTACCGTTCGGGCTCAATGCAGCTCCAAGGATCTTTACCTACGTCCTCCGACCGATTCTACCATGTCTCCACCAACAAGGGATCCGCATACACGCTTTTCTTGACGACTATCTCCTCCCCCTCCGGACCTCCCAGGGTTTGCTAGGACACCTAAACACCGCCGTGTCACTTCTTCATCGGCTAGGCTTCGGTGTCAATATCCCAAAATCCCGGGTTTCACCGGCACAACGCTTCATCTTCCTAGGAGTATCCTTCGACCTCCTTCAAGGGACAGTTGCGCCATTGCCAGAACGGATCTAGACCCACCTGCTTGCTGGCTTCTCGACAATTTCTTCAACATCCACACCACACCTTCCAGGATCTTGCCTCCATCATAGGGACAGTAGACTCCTTCGCAGACCTGTTCTCCTATGGCAGGTGGATGGCTCGTCCCCTCCATCACTACCGTCTAGCACAGGGGGGGGGGGGCAACTCCAGCCTTGCCCTCTTGATGCCTCCTCGGACCCAGGACCCATCCTTCCCGACAACGACCTTCTTCTGGTGGATGGATGTCGTGAACTTGACTGCGTCCGCTCCCCTGCACGAACCCTGCACAATATCCACCTGTTCACAGATGCATTGCCCTGGCCGCTTGTCTTTGCTGCAGCGAATTACAGGCCCTGACGGCAAGGGAACGGAAATGCTTTTTTCTGCCGGACTTTCACGGTGTCACTATCACCCCTGACTCTTCTTTCAGAGCAAAAACCCAGAAACCCACTGAGCGGGCGCATCCGTTCATAATACCATCCCTATCCAGCGTCCTGGGAGATGATCAAGAACGAACTTTGTGTCCTGTGCGAGCCATCCGCTTCTATCTGAAAGCATCTCTTCCTATCAGACGGGACCGCACTCAACTTTTTGTCCCGTTCAACAGTAGGGCTGGCCTCACTTCTGCGCGAATGATTGCCTCATGGATTAAGACCGTTGTCCTTCAAGCTTATGAGGCCAAGGACGTCAATTGCATCGCGGAAAATATTATGGTCGCGGCGCATGAGCTCCGTGCCATTTCTACATCTTCGGCTCATTTCAGCAATATTTCCATCACAGATATTATGGAATCCGCCTCCTGGCGCCACTCTACCATCTTCACGTCCCATTATCTCCGGGATATGTCCTATCGTACAGATGGTTTGTACCGCGTTGGGCCATTTGTTGCAGCCCACAGAGTACTCTGACCCTTGGACTCACTGTAATCCACTTTGTGTTACGGGAGCCGGTCGCTAGCTAAGGGAACTCCGATCAAATGGAGCCCGCTGCCTTGACGAAGTCTATGGGAATGCTAAATGTTGGGTAATGGATTTTTTCACGGCAAGTAGAAACATAAAAATTCCAGGGTTACCTGCTTAATTTTTTGTTTCTAGTGCTTATTGAAAAAATACATTACCCGGCTTCCCGCCCTCCTCCCCTCTCATTGCCGTTTGGGCAGGGTAGAGGTGTCGAAAAGGTGAGCTCTGTCGCTCCGCCTCGACTTTATATACGATGGAGGCTGCGCAGTAGCTAGCGGACCGCAAGAACTTGTTTTATCTCTAGTTGAAACAGCATTGGAGAAGGAGAATGCTAAATATTGGGTAATGTATTTTTTCAATAGGCAATAGAAACAAAAATTAACCAGGTAACCCTGGGATTTTGATGTTTTTGCACTCTTAGTGCAAGGAATCGAATTGTCATCCAGTCAGTTTTCTGAAAACATAATGTGGAACAAGCTATAGCACCCCTACTACTAATTTCTATCTAGGGAGGGAAAAAAAAAAAACAGAAAAGTTGGCGATAATGTAGTCATTTTCGCACATGATCTGGATTCAATCTAGAATTAACACAATGTATTTGTTCTTATTTATTCACAAATTTAGGTCATTGTATGCTCTCTCCTCCAAAATTTAACATAATTCGCAGCTAATAGTAATTTATAACCATACAAACTTTCGGTAACATGGGCGGATCAAGATCGTAAGCAAGATTAGGCCTATGCAATCGATCATTGACGTGTGTGATCTGAATTCAGTCTAGCAAAAACATAATGCCTTTATACTCATTTATTCACAAATTTAGTTTATTATATCGTCATCCTTCCAATATCTAACATAATTCAAAGTTAAAACCAATTTATAATCACCACCAACTTTCAAAACAACGCGATTCACGACTATAAAGCACATTTTGTGTTAACGCAAATTTCCAAAAATGGGATCAGGCTGAGGCTAGAGATTCGCACTGACCGCGAAAAAAAAAATTATTTTCTGGCCGGCCAAAAACGTGATCTGGATGACGCCTGAGATATGGCATACCTTGTCAAAACGTTATTTGCATCCCAGTCATGAATGGCATTGGCATAATGAAGGTTGGTGATGATTCTAAATTAGTTTTAACTTTGAATTATGTTAGATATTGGAAGGAGGACTTCTAATAAACTAAGTTTGTGAATAAATGAGAATAAAGCCATTGTGTTTTTTGCTAGCCTGAATCCAGATCACGCACGTCAGTGACCGATTGCTAGACCTAATATTTCCGACTTTTCCATGCTTACAAACGCTCCTGAGAATCGTGTTGGATTAAAAGTTGATTTTGTTAAATGTATGAAGCTTTTATTTAATTTGGCACAGAAAAACCAAGATTTAAGTGGATGAAACGTTAATTTCGTTAAAATGTAGTAAGATTTTAGTTAAATTTGCCACAGAAAATCGACGATTTTTAAGGGGTGCACGTCAACAACAGTACATCACGATTTTTGACCTTAAAGCATTTTACGGGACTAGACATTAGTATTAATTGGGCGTTTAATACGCGATTTACGGTACTTTGAAGCAATTCCGGATAAATCTGTAGCACCAACAGTCGAATTAATCACCCCCTGCTCAAACAATTACGGAAGCACTGACCGAAATAAATAAAGCTTACAATCTAGCTTGTGATTCCATAATTCTCACACTTTTCAGAAATGGCATCGACTCGATTAATTTCCACTTGGAATTATCATGATGGGGGATAGGAGTCAGGGGTAGCCAAAGCGTGGTTTGGATCAGCGGCCTCTTGTCACCCCCACCCAACCTAACCCCCAACGGAGATCCGAGGATCGAACTTATTTCGCCAGTCCGAGAGAAGGGCTACAATAGGCATCTAAAACTTATGACGCATTATCATATGGAAGAAAGGGGAACACTGTCAAGTGGTTGCCACACTTTATTCGAATGGAAGGGGTCACCGGCCCTGAAAGGGTGGTCAGTATGTTTTACCTGCTGCTATCACTTCAAGGGTAACATTAAGGGCTACGGCGGAAAAACGTGGTAGTATGGGATGGTAATATCGACGGCTTACTTGCCTTGGTGCTCTACGCTATGCACTCATGATGGAAGTCGGGACCAAAAGTAGTCTTTAGGCTTACACGCGGTTGCTATTCGGTTGCTATTCATTGGCTTCCGAACGTACATGGCACAATGGGGACTCTAGGGTTTCACAGCTGACTTCTCTTCCACGATCGATTGCCTTGCGTAAAGTCATTAGGTCAATTCCCAATCAGTCCCTACACAACTTGGGACAAATTACTTTTAGGAGGGCAGAGGTAAAACAAACTCGTCCTTTGCAGACAACCAAAAGTTACAAGTCTTTGGAAAAATTAGGATTCAAAACTTGAACAATGTGCATGCGGACGTGCGTCATTATTAGTGGGGGAAACAATGCTTAAGGACTAATTGTTCGCAGTATAGCTTAGCAATAAGGGGGCATAAAGCTGATCCGCAATGGTTCCCAGATAAAAAGGTCAAGGGAAAAATTCCCCTGACACACCCCCCCTATCTGGGGAGCAGTGCCGGGCGGCTTAATGTCTTAAAAACACAAGAGCTTATAAGTACGTTACAAAAAAGTAGGGTGAGTATAACTCAATGGTCTTTGAAGGACAAAAAGTTTAGAAGTAGTTCGGTTGGCAACAGTCAGTGGCGTAGCGAAGGGCATTTTGTTGGGGGGGCAGTGAGGCAAAATTTACCGACTTTTCCTTTAAAATTTGCTTAAATTTGCCGACTCATCACTCCAGCTAGGGGGTGTGGGGGAGCGCTGTGAGCTAACGGATTTTTAGATATTCTAAGACCTTTCTTGGCTTCAAACAATATGTTTTAGACAGTTCTAGGCTCCACAAAAGTGAAAGAAAATATACGAACGGTAGGAAAAGAGCTTTTTTAAAAACAAAAAAAAAACTAATTGCCATACCCTGACTAAGGGCAAATACAGAAAGTTGGCCTGAGGGGGGGGTCGATTTACCAAAAAATGAAAGGAAATTTTTTTTTTTTGCTACGGCCGCGTAGACTTTTGAACAGGGGTACCACCCCTCCCACCCACTCAACACACACATAAACTTACACTATCCCTTATATTCGGCCCTAGTGAAGTCTCATGAAGGTTATAGGAAAAATAGCAGGTGCTCCAAAGGGTCAAAGGGCTGTAGCGAGCGTTAACCGCACCCGATCATCTGCCCGACGCAGCCCTGCTTGGCTGTAACAATACTTAGAAGGAAACTACATTCAGTAGAAAATCTTTAACCAGTTCGCGTAGTAGAAAGGTACACACAAATGCAAAGTGAAGTGATATGAAGGAATATTAGACTAACGAGGGACTGATTTTTGCACAGCAGGAAGCACCTTACAGGTGCCTTTGTCAATAAAAGGTAACACACGATCACACGTTCGTTTCATTAAAGAAGTTACCTACTAAATACTGTGCTTTTTCTATGTGTTTCGGCTAGTGAATTACTTTTTTTCTTTTATTTCTGCACATTTGTTTTGTAACTGTTCCTTTCTCTTGTGTGTGTAGGGAAGGGGGGGTGGTTGGACGTAACGGCGTCTTTAGAAGACCGCTGGACCCTGCATAGATGACCTACTGCTAGTTTTTTAAGTATGAAAAGGTAGTAATTTATTAAAAAAAGAAGGACCTTGTTTGACTCGTTTCGTTACTATAGTCTAGCACCAATCAGTCTTTTTTGTTCATTCCAACCTTTATATTATTACGAACATTTTCAACTTAACTGCACGCAGAGAAGAAATTTTATTGTTTTGGTATATCACGATATAACTCAAGAATAATTTACTGTAAGTCGGCATTCCATGAAAGCTGCTTCTTTTAGCAGCAATGTAGAGCTATGAATATAAATTCGGTATTTTAACCAAGCCTATCGTTGAGATAGTTCTCCGTATGTGACGCGAGCTTACTGTAGAAACCTTATTTTGCAGTATTCAACAAACAATCTTAAAACGTTCAAACATTTTTTTTTAGTTTAAGTCGGCAAATGTTTTATGGATTTTTTTGTGGTCAAAAGTTTTTTTTATTCTGGAGTAGCTGTTAGTGTTAGCCTCGTATTTTTTTTTAATATCCAATACCTAATTGCTCGGTTGACTGTTAAACTAACTGATTCGGCTATAATTAGGACCAATTATAACTTGTATCCAACGGTTTAAGGTTGAAACAAGTTTTTACTACGTCACCTCTTTTCTGCTCCATCTAACTCGAAGGGGTTTGACAGAGCATCAGTTTGTCTGACTTGGACCGTTCTGCCACCACGGCAATGCTTCTCATGCTTGTTACGGTAATCGTTGTCAAAACTACATGCAGTGCACTCCAACGTAATACGCATTCTTGGTTTTCTACCCGTACCAAGATTGCCCGTACTCATTTTGACGGTCCTGTAAATGAGAACGAAGTTTGCCGACAGTGAGTTCGCAACAGGTTGATCGGGGGGGATGTCCAGAATTATTTCCTCTTTCAGCCAGAGGAATCCTCTTTTATTGAAAAGCAACGAATTCCCGATTTCTCACTCTGCCTTAATATGCAGTCAAGGTCAACTTAAGGAAACCGAAATACGAAGGGAGAGTTGAAGGGATTAAGCCAGATCAAACCATGCTTTCTCAGATAAGGTCACCCCACCTTTAGTCGTAAGTTAGTCGGACAGTCGGTTAATATGCTAAATAATAGTCGGATTGTCGAAAATATTTAGTTCCATTTTTTAAATTGTACGCAAAGATCTGTAGAGAAAATTTGCAAGAAAGGCTAACTTTGGCGGTGTAATTTCTCTGACCCACACGTGATTAAATTTTGCAGACGTTTACTGCTTGGCAAAAGTTAGGGGGGCAGCTTGCTGCCCCCCCCCCCTCGCTACGACCCTGGCAACAGTTTGCCGATAATGATATTGTAAAATTACTGACATAGTATCGTATCACATCCCCCCTCCCCGTAATTGGGGAGGGGTCTGGGCGGAACACACACAAACGGTTTAGTATGGCACATTCACATTAACACGTAGTGGGAACACAACAACGTCAACACTGGGGAGTAGTAAAGTTAGTACAGGTTGATTGCCCCGGGCAAGCGTTGCCCCATCCAGGCCCTATAGTAAATAAGCGAACGGGGTACACTCCATCCATTCAAGGAGGTTGTCGCACCGTCTGAGGGCGGGGCTGTACAACAAAATGGTGCTAAAGTCGCAGAATGGTCGTAGCGTAAGACTCCTCTTGATTCCTAAGGAGAGGAGTTTGCGTCTGTTAGAGCTTCGGAGATGGTGAGGAGGCTGGCGTATTGCATAGGCACGCACGGTAAGCCATCCTTTTGATAGGATACATTTCTTGTGTTGAAACAAGTCCTGGGTTGGCACAAAGCGGCTTTGGGCAAACCTCTGGGCAGTAATTGTGAAGGCTGCGATCGTATTACAAGCCAAGAAACGCTCATGGTCGGGCTATAGCCTGTGTCTTCGAATTCTGAGTTCTTGAGGGTATTTGTACATGAAGAGGCACTAGTTGTACCATTATGATTATCAAAAGGTTCCTTTGCTCGATGTCGCAAAGGCACGGAGCGAAGACGGGGTTCATTATCGTTGATTGTAATGCAGTAGTCAAGCGTTGGAGTAGATTGGGGAAGAGCTTCGATAGTTTGGTGAATCACTAGTGACAGGTGGTCGTTCGTTTCTGGTACAGTCGGAGTCGAGGTATGATCAGGTAAAAGAAGTTCTGGATCTTGGCCTTGATCGGGTATTGTTAGTTCTGAGGGACTATACAAAGAGTCCGTTAGGTTAGGAAGGGAGGTGGTAAGGTACTCACCATTTCCCGACCCCCCCCCCCCCCCCGGGGGGGGGGGGGGGAATAAAATTTTGGTGAGTCTCAAAATGTTTGTCGTTGGTCTGGTTATGCAGGTCATTATTCCCACAGAGAAGTCCGGCATACCATTCTCTGATGGTGCTTAGACAGGCCCAAATCTTGAAAGGGGAATCGTGTTTCGCATAGTTGTGGCGACAATACTCTACAAGTTGAGGATATCTAGTCCACGTAGCGGGATTGAACAGTCCGTTGACGTAAGTCCTAGTTGCTTGTCGAGTCATGGTGCTAATATTAGGCAGTGTAACACTTTAACCGAGGCGAAAGGAACCAATTCATCTGCTACCATTGTGATGGGGGATAGGATAGCCAGAGTGTGGTTTGGATCGGCGGCCTCTTGTCACCCCCACCTAACTTAACCCCCAACGGAGGTCTGAGGATCGAACTTATTTCGCCAGTCCGGGAGAAGAGCTACAATAGGCATCTAAACTTATGACGCATTATCATATGGAAGAAGGGGGAACACTGTCATGTGGGTACCACACTCTATTCGAATGGAAGGGGTTACTGGCTCTGAAAGGGTGGTCAATATGTTTTACCTGCTGCTATCACTTCAAGGGTAACATTAAAGGCTACGGCGGAAAAACGTGGTAGTATGGAATAGTAATATCGATGGCTTACTTGCCTTGGTGCTCTACGCTATGCACTCTTGAGGGACGTCGGGACCAAAAGTAGTCTTTAGGCTTACATGCGGTTGCTATTCATTGGCTTCCGAACGTACATGGCACAATGGGGACTCCTGGGTTTCACAGGTGAATTCTCTCCCACGATCGATTGCCTTGCGTAAAGTCATTAGGTCAATTCCCAATCAGTCCCTACACAACTTGGGACGAATTACTTTTAGGAGGGCAGCGGTAAAACAAACTCTTCCTTTGCAGACAATCATAAGTTACAAGTCATTGGAAAAATTAGGATTCAAAACTTCAACAATGTGCATGCGGACGTGCGTCATTATTAGTGGGGGAAACAATGCTAAGGACTAATTGTTCGCAGTATAGCTTAGCAATAATGGGGCATAAAGCGATCCGCAATGGTTCCCAGATAAACAGGTCAGGGGGAAAATTCCCCTGACAATCACACGGTAAAGCTAACGACCCAATTGGAATTAATAGGCAAAGACATAACCATAAAATTTCGTATTCGTACACTTTAGACTCAAACGAAAGAAAAGCTCATTTAATTCCAGCAGGGATTGCAGGTATAATCACGAATAAGAATCAGGAAGAATGGAAAATCCGTAGTCCATTACTTGCTTCAGTCACAGCACCCACTATTTGCCTTATTTATTGGGACAGTAAATCCAATCCAGCAGAAAAAAAACGTAAGAAATGAGAACCCATGCTCCATGCACAAATAAAGCAAACTAGCGACACAATGCCTTCTAAATCCATCTAGTAGCAGAAATAAACTCTGCAGGTCTCATTAATGAGCTAGCTGAAAACAGATCGCTGAATATAAGAAGCGATATTGGAGAAACACCAGTTAATTGCGTAGGTTACAACGCAAAGTCAGCACACCCAAGACCGCATATAATTTTTTATTTTGGACTTCTTAGCTAATTATTTAGCACTTCTAGATTCTGGATCTGGAGTTTCGCTAATCGAATCGTTAACAGTACAAGAATTATAACGTGATCCTAAAATAAAATGTCAAAAAATAATTGCACCAACTCCAGTCGATTTAATAGGCGTCGGAGGTAAAGAGCAAATAAGAGTGAATAAAATGTTGACCGCCGAAATAAGCAAATTTGGGTTCACTAGGAAACAGCAGTCTAGAATCGTTCCCGATAGCGGTTTTGGGAAAATCTATGTTTTATCGGGATACGATTTCTCATCAAAACAACCAGGTTTGGTCAGGTTTAAATTACTCTGATCAAACTTTAGAAATTGGGAATCTCAAATTTAAAATATCTCTTTCTCCCTTTGACATTGGGAAACACATGATCAGAACAAAGAAATAATGTATTTCGAGAAATATCACGTAATTATCGAGCATACAGCGACAATCAACATTTCATCAGATGAGGAAACAGCCGATAATCCACAATTACAGTGGAATGCAACGCCTTATAAATACTATGAAGCAATCCCAGTTTCCCTGTTCAAACATGTTGTTCTGCCGAATAACTCTGGAACAAAAATAGTCGCAGCATTGCATGTGGCCAACCCATAAATACTGAGCAGTGTCGGGATATTTCCCCCGATTGCGATCTCTGGCCACGGATAGACTCAACAACAACAAATATTACAATGAGTTGGAGTTGGCGGAGGGGAGATTGTCGTTTACAACAGCCCAGGTGCATTAACACAATTTTCAACCAATTTCTTTCGTAGGAACCCCTGTTCGAGAAGAGCAAAATCACAAGATATACGGGAAGTATTAATTTGAAAGAAAACTTTTCTGTTACAGACAGTTGACGAGGACCAAAATTCGTTAACATGCTAGTACCAACACCGTTTTCAACACACAGGCTACTCTAACTTATCGCCATCAACAACAACTCATTAGTTGGGGAAAATAAACTTAGTGCCAGCTACACATATTCAGCTCCAAAGTTGTTATTGGGAAGGACAAACTCTACGAGGCTACATTGGCCAAGGTCCACAAGGAACAGGCTACACAGTAGTTCTTTGTGTCAGACCAAACCCAGCTTCATTACCTGTCAAAGGCAGAGGCTACATAGCAAACACAAAGTGTGCGTTTACCACAACAAACCTTTAACCGACCACCATTCATTAAACCTTTTCATGGCGTTGGGCACAGCACAGGGGAAAAAAAACGTTGAAGGGGTACAGGACTGAAACCAAAAAGACATTAACAATTTTGGCTGCATTAGGCAGAACACACAAGCTCGACTACTAAAGTCTATCGGCCAGTCAACGTCCGGTAAATCACCGAACGACAACTCATTGAATGGCAGCGAGTCTTCATCAGTATTGGCTACCACCCAGACTTTCTGGGCTACCTTATTCTGGGGCTGAGCACGTTAACGCCAGCTGGGTAAGACAAAATTTACCTTGTACCCCGCTGGAGTAGTACGTTTGCGAGCTGAGCGGCGGAGGGGTGCGACACCACTTTGCGAAGCACTGTCGTCATCTGACTCGTATTGATCGTCATCACTCTCAGGGAAAAGAGCACCAGGTTCACTCGAAGAACAAACCTCACTTGGTGAAAGGTGATCCTAAAATAAAACAGTGATCCTAACAGTCTGCTTTGAATCACTAGTGGCAAGAATTTACAGGGTTGGGGAGGAGAATTTGTAACTCTAAAAAGTCCCTATTGCAACGTGTTAGATCGTTTCCAATTAGTTCCATCAGAGTTTTCAGAGGGCGCCACTTGTCTATCTGGTAGTTTTGGCTAATTTTTCACCCCAAATCTAAAGTAAACTAAATTACAACTAAGCTAAACTAACTAATAGTTAAATACAAGCTAGTTTCGTTTAGGTTAGTTAAATTGTAGGCTGAATACTGAGTAGAAATTCCCACATAAAACTCATGGCACCCTCTATAAACTCAGATGGAACTAATAGAATAGGATCTAAGACGTTTCAGTATGGGGTCTCAAGTCACAAATCCTCCTCTCAAACCTTATAAATTCTTGCTAGTGTGGGTTCCACCCCAACCACGGACAGTTTATGGTTGTATTCACCCGAAGCAACGGACAGTTTATCACTTGGGGCGGGTGTACACGATCTTACGAGGGGCACTCGGAGTGAAATTCGGGTCAGCATACACTGGGGGATATTCTTTCATCATGTTGGGGAACCAATTCGAATCCAAAGTCGTCATGTTGAAGCACTCACGCCGATCTTCTGGGTGGCTGACATGAACAACGTTGTAAAGAAACCGAGTCATTGTCTCCACCACATGATAGGGACCCACAAAGTCTGGAAGAACTGGAAAACTGCCTAAAGCATCCGGAATCCTAAACGTAGATAAACGTAGCTTGACAAGGGAACCGATGACGTAGTTGGTGAAGCCGGGGAGGTCTGGAGTGGTCTGAACAGTGTACTTCTTTCCTCCTTGCATGGTGTTGGCAGGGTCTGGAGAAGTTGTGTCAATGTCGCTGAGTTGAGATCTGGTTTCAGGAAAGACTGCATCACCCACTACAACAGTTGCCATGAACGTCTCTTGTTCGAGGCGTTGATGGCGGCGTTCCTTCGGCGTGATGACAGGAATGTGAGCAACAGAGTTACCTTACCAGTTGAATCGGGAGGTTCTTCATGCTCCATATCTTCACCACCATCCTGGTAAGTCTCCATCGTCATCGGGTCAAAGTAAGGTTCAATGTCAACGATGTTAACCGCACAAGTGTAATCTGGTGCATCCAGGCTTTGGACTCTTCTCAAATCGGACTGTACTTTCACGATTCGGTAGGGAGCAAGGTAGACTGGCGCCAGTTTCTTGGTGACTCCTTTCGCGGCACAAGACTGGACGTGCGACCTGATCTTCACCAACTGACGAAGCTTGAAGTTGACGTCACGGCATTTTCAGAAGTCGTACACTAGTTTCACAGATCGTGCTGCTTCTGCAAGGTGAGCGCGAGCCATGTCTCTTGCTTCAGTCAAGTTTTGCTGGTGGGTCTCCCAAGTACTCCTGTTGCGACTGTGCTGGTGGTCTGGGGGCAGGCTGACAAGCTTCGTTGGATTCCAAGGGTCATGACCATGCTGAAGGAAGAAGGATGTGTGGGGAGTGGTCCAACGAGCGAACTCCAAATTTGGCAAGACTGGACCCCATCGTGTTTTTCACGAAGGCGCGCAGATAGTTCTTTAGGGTGCGATTTACGCGTTCCGTGGCATTCGTCTGCGGGTGGTAAGCCGTGGTTGTCTTCTGCTGAAAATCAGCGATGACGGAGAGTTCATTAAGAAGACGAGAGGCGTAGGCTGGGCCATTGTCCAAGATCAGGAACTCAGGAGGGCCGTAGTCCTGAATTATCTTACGAAACAGATGAGTTGGGATAAACCACATCCACTTCGTGAAGTAGTCTATGATGGAAAGGATGTACTTGTTTCCCCCGGTGGTGTCAGGCATGGGACCAACGAAACGGTCCAGGGTTCGAGTCCTAACGGTCCAGGGTTAGAGTCCCTGTTCGGGTGCCATATGTCGGGATATCCCCCCCCCCGATTGGGATCTCTGTCCATGGATAAACTCAGGTCGACGCATTGCTTCTGGAACCACATGGTTTTTATCTGGTTGAACAACATTACAAACATTACAATGAGTTGGAGTTGGTGGTCGGGAGATTTTCGTCAGCCGCGCGTCCTCCTACTCAAGCCCCTGAAGACAAGCAACGGAGCTCACTGTCTGGGGACAATGATCCCAGCGAGAAGGGCGACCTGGGAGGGAGCGCTGCCTCGCGACAGCGGAGTTTTTATTTCACAATACGATGACTTCTCTATTTGTTTATCCAGATGTCTAGTTAATACATCACGTCTAGGTCTAGGTCTAATCCCGATTATGGTTATAAACGCAACCGGTGGAGACATATACATACCATGTGGTGTAATTTTAGGTCATTACACAACAGCAGAAGTTGAATATAACGGCGATAACGAGAAATATCTAAAAATGCAACATATGGTAAATCTCTCTGAACCCAGCCAGACTAAACCAGACGCACAGCATGAATTTCAACAACAAAGTGCCCACCAAGGCAGCTCAGCCTAATTTGGAGACTAGATCTAGCTCCCCTTCTACTTCAAGGTCAACTCACACATAGCCAAGCCAGATGGACACTCAATTTCAAGAGCGTATTGAGATAACGCACCCTAATACGGAAGCCCACACCGATTCCATCAATTCACTGAGGCTACCAGTAAAATCTAAAACAGAATTAGATGAAGAATGGAATAAGCTCAAGTTTAAATTCTCGCTCCCAGATTTAGACGAACAAGAACGCATCAAGTTCTTAGAAATGATAAAAACCCATCAAGATGCCTTCAGCAAAAACGGATTTGACTTACGAACACTTTGAAGTTAATATGGAGCCAGGTGGAGCAGCACCAGTAAAGTCAAAGGTTTACAGAGTTTCATTCCATCAAAGATAAGTACTTGAAAAATACTTAGAAGAAATAGTAAACCTTGGAGTCATTAAAAGAATGTAAATCCGCATGGCTCAGTCCGTGACTACTTGTGAAGAGAAGGATAGATATGAGCTCCGTATGAGATGGATATCGACTTGTAGTAGACCTATGAGGCCTTAATGCAATCACAGAAAGCATTTTGTACCACTAACTTGTAATCAGCGAAGCACTAGGGCATCTTAGCTGCATTAAATATTTTTAGAATTTTTTGAATGGGATTCTTTCAGCTTAAGCTAGCTGAATCATAAATGCCGAAAACCGCATTTCAGTCTTCAAGCAAGGTTTACATGTTCAAAAAACTTCCCATGTGATTAAAACTTTCCTGCTTACTTCCAATTTTGTGATTAGATATTTGCAGAGGTCCTGGGGGCCTATTGTACCATTTATTTGTACGATATACTCCTCAGCTACTTAAATTTCCGAGCACACCTGCTACACTGACACAGAGCACTCAATACTCGTGGTAAATCAAAAATGAAGATCAGTCCCGAAAATGCATTTACGCAGTGAAGAGAATCAAATTTGTAGGCTTTGTGGTCGACGAAAATGCATCCAACCAGACGGAGACAAAATAAAAGCCATGGAACTCTTCCCACAACCTAAAAATGTAAAAGAGATTCGTGAATTCGTCAGAATGTGCGGTTTTTTTCAGAAGACACATTCTTAACCTTTCAGCTTTGTCAGCGAGTCTTGCCAAACTCACAAAGAAGAACGTCAAGTACTTTTGGGTTACGGAAGCAGACGACACATCAAGGGCCTAAAGCAGGCTATGGTAAATCCAGTGACCTTGCGCCACCATGATTTCTCCCAGCCCCTTATGTCGAGGCTGACGACAGTGATGTATCGTTAGGAGGCTGCCTCTCACAGATCCACGGAGGTTTAACCTCCCCACTCACCTATACTTTACGAACCTTGACGCCAGCAGAAAAAAGAGTACAACTGGAAGAAAATCTTAGCCGCAATACACGCAAACCTTTTTCCTCTCATCTAATCACGTGGCACTGATTTATTTATACAACAGCAGTGGTTTATTACGTAAATTAGAGCGTATTTTAATAAGCATTAGAGAATGTTACTTCATCATTCGTCACCGACCAGGGAAACTATTGCCTGTCAGTAACGCTCTGTCACGCATAGACCTACCAGTTTGCGTTTTATACTCACAATTCCCAGATTGAGCTCGTAGCCAAGTACAAGCCGAGCGGAGAGCAGACTATTATTTTGGCAAAGTTCCAGACAGCATTAATGATCAGGATTCAGCAGACATTATTGATGCCAGTAATAAACGTAATATTTTTACAAGGATTTTGATGGTATGCTGTATCATATGTGGGCTAAAGGTCCAGCACAAGGCTTAATGCAGGATATAGCTCAAGTCTGTATTCCCGAATCGTTGATAAATTTTTGTATTCGTGATTATCACTAGTCACGTGCAGAAGGACACAGTAGCGAAAAGCACCCTGTAGTTAATACAGCATCATTGCTTTTGGCCTATACTACCATGGCTCACGATATAGATTATTACGTAAAGACATGCCTCATTTGCCAGCAGTTTAATCGCCCTACAGCAGTCGCCCTATAAAGCAACTTTAAAAGTCTACAAGCCACTACAGAGACCAGGCGAAAGTTGGTCTATGTATTTGATAGGAAAATTAAATACAAGCACACGACGCAATATTTACATCATTACATTCGTCGACGATTTCTCACGCTACATTACTGCATTCGGTATTCCTAATAAACAAGGAGTAACTATCGCATGTAAGCTGTACACAAAGCTTTTTGGAAGATTTTCAATGTCCCAGATTTAAGATATGATATGGGGAAAGAGTTCAGCAACGAATTATGAGCAGTGTTAAATATTTTATTCAACATAAATTACACTCCTAATACTTCATGGGTAGGAGACAAAGTTGAGATTTGCTACAACTTTATACAAACCGGTTTGCTTAAAATCGTAGCAGACGACCGTGACGCTTGTGATGACGGCCTACAAGCAGCAAGTACAGCATTAAATTCTACACCTCATAGCTCTACACTAATTTCCTCGTACTACTTACACTTCGAAGTCGAGTTTAGGACCTCGAGTACACTTGTCTTAGAACTTGCAAGGAAAATTTACAAACCGATGACACAATAGTCAGACTGTAGACTAGACAACAAAATGCATTCAAAGTGGTTAGCAAGCATAACACAATCGCTAGCCAAAAGCAGCAGAATTTTTATAACAAATCAGCACGCCCATACAGATTCTTGACAGAGGATTATATTTTAATCAAGAGTTTCTTAAAAATCGAAGTGGTTTCCAGTACATTTCAGAAAGTGGTTTGGTCCGTACAGAATAGCAGAATTTGTAAATCCTGCAATTTTATGAGTAGTACATTAATTGGATCCATTCAAAATCATAAGAATTCATGTAACCCATTGTCGACCATATTTCTTATGATCATGTAATCCTATTCATCCATTTAACACGCCAGATGATTTAGATTTAGCGGAAATAAGAAATAGCAGTTTAATTAAATCTGAATAGCAATTACGTGATTTTATGTCAAAATTTCATGCTGACCCGAGCGAACAAGCATCTCTGGCCGGGCCCCCCCCCACCCAATTAGTTGCGACATCCAGCAAGAGCAGTCGAAATCCTCATTACAGCACAGTGGGGAGAACCCTATTAAATGTAAACAAGGTGATCCTCGTACGTATGCAAAAGCGAATTTGCCTAGAGCAGCAGAAATTCGAAACACATAAATTGGTGTCGACTCATAGTTATTTAAACGTTCCAGCACAAATACTCCAGAAATCGGGCTGAAACGCAATCTCGAGCACACAAATATAACGTAGTGACAGTCAATTAACATATCAGTTTGGGGAGAAACCTCACTAACGCGACGAACATGGTTTCTCTAGCGGAACCGCATAATTCATCATTGGTACACTCGAATCGGGACAAAATGATTGGAGCAAGTATTTATTAATGCAATTCGCATTATTTCCGACGATACTGAGCATTCGCAACTGCAAGAAGTAAGAAGTAACTTGCTGTTGAAATACAGGGAGATGCCGTACGAATGCTTAGAAGATGGTCTCGCCCCAAAATCCCTTTAACACCCGAAATCTTGACATGTAATAAAAAACTTGAGAGAAACAAATTTTCTGCACGAACTTCGCTACAACATGGTGCAAAACATGTTATGCGTAGAATTGTGCTTCAGAGCGATAACCAATGTAGATCATGATCGCAGGAATCCTACAGGCAGTACGACATAACTTTTACTCATAATAAATGCGGAATTCATGTATCCATGCTAAATGGACAGGATCTCCTTAATTTGGCCAATTTAACATAAATTTTGAAAGAAAATTTAAGTTCGGAATATTTAACTCCAGCACTCGGAGCCAGGCAACAAACCTTCATGTGAAATTCCTCTAGTATCAGACCCAGCTTTGAAATTCCATCCAGTACCGTAGCTGAGAACTCTGGGAGCCCCTGCTGCAAGAAAAAGTCGGGGGCCCCCTATGTTATGTGAATTCAGAAATTGTCGATACAGTATCGGTGCCTGCTATTTCTTGTAAGCTATATTATTACCATTTATCATGAATTATACAAAGAACATTTTTTTTCGATATTTTTTTTTTTTTTTGTCTGGGGCGGGAGGAGGAGTAAATGTTAATTTTCGCTTCGCCTTGCATTTCTTTAAACTCGAGATGCTCCAACACATTTCAAATCAAAGAACTAATACATGAATTGCAAATTTGAATTGCAAATTGCATGAAATGCGGAGAAAAAAAACACCAGCTTTATTGTACTATAGGCACTCCACCAGTGCATGGTTTAGTTAGCTGACCAGCCACATGTAGCGTTTCGACAGAAACTAGTACCTACCGTTCGGTAGGTACGATTGGCTCAAAGTTGTTCATCATTGTTCAACACAAACTTCGTTATTTTCTTTTCACTTTCATGTTGCTAGTAATGGTTCATAGGAACTAAGGAAACGAACTGTTAGTTCTGCTGCCCAGCCTATCAAGACATAATTTTGTGCTGACTAGTAAAACGATACCAGATAGGGCTGCAGTCATCTTGGCTTGCCGGCGTAGTGAAAGAGAGTCAATCGCTTCGTTTTTTTTTTTTGGGGGGGGGGGGGTTTTGTTTTTTTAATGCTAACTACTATACTAGAAATAACTACTGCAACAAATGAATGCATGTAGGTTTTGAGTGGGTCA